>JABUQX010140812.1:0-2500 GCA_015478945.1 Trachelipus rathkii
TTGTTGTGTGCTTTGGTTCGAGATCGGATTGGGTGTTTTTAACCGTTTCGCGTTATCGTGGAAACGCTTTCGCGTTTTACCTTTCGTGCGCCGCTTCAATATATATATATATATATATATATATATATATATGTATATGTATCTTTCATTCGCCGAGGAATATGCTTTCTGCGGTCGCGGCGTGCAAGTGCCCGGCTCAATATTGCCTGGCGGGCGCACGCTGCCGGAGCGGGAACGCGCCGGAATGTTGCGCCTGCAGGCGCCGCGGCAGACGGGAGACGCGGAAATGTTAGCCTGCGGGCGCGGCGACAGGGGACGCAGCGGGACGCGCCTCCAGCGTGTTTTAATAAACTTTTCTTACCAATTCCCTTGAAGTAAAATGAATGACTCATAGTATATTTGAAAGAAATTCTTTGAATGGTTGCACATTGATATATTTGCTGGTTGCTTTTGATAATATTGCGTCTGCCGGACGAACGCCTTGCCGGTGCGGACTTGCCGGGGCGCGGCGGGTTACGATGGTAAAGTTGCGCGCGGCGGCGGTTTCTGGAGGTTTGTGCCGGACGGGATGGGACGTCTGTCTCAAATGTATAGCTCTTTAGATATATATTCTGCCATGCAATAAGTGAAAAGACTACCTCATAGTAGGAAGCATTCTAACGTTATAATATACACCAATCGATTCCTCATACACTTATTACCTGGGGAGTGAACACCTATTAGAGTTGTGGCTATTCTAGGCTCGAAGGGGAGGCTAGAAAAGGGTTGAAAAAAGTGGCACTCAGTTGGCACTGGTAGCTACCCGGCATGGCACGGCCTCGCCGAGCGCTTTCATTGGCACTCGCCTTGGCACTCGTAGCCTCACAACCTGGCATAATCATACTCACGCTGACCTTACTAATAGAACATCACTAGATGCTTTCCTTACGGTGATTAGGAACCATCAAAGCCATCCTGCAAGTTAGCGTGCGTCAAGGCCGAAATATCAAAGTCAAGACCGAAATATCATGGTCAAAACAAGGTTAAGACATCAAAGAGACAGTCCCTAAAAGAGAGGACAAAAAAAATTACCGTGGGTCAAATTGACCCATGGAAGACCAAAGGGTTAGTCGTGTGTTTGTACGTGTGGAATAAGTGTAAGAAGTGTAATGAGGTATCTGTATAGTGCAAATGCTTGGTGTCATAAAGTGAATGTGTGTATAAGTAGTATTGTGTGTGTGTGTGTGTGTGTGTGTGTGCATGTGTGTGTGGTGATAGGTGTTCCGAGTTAGGATAGATACTTACATGCGTTCAAGTTAGGAACGAAATATGTGACAGGTGCAGGGCAGGGTATTTAGAAAATTGGCGTGTTGAGCCAAGAAGAAAATATTATGGTATATGGCAAAGGAATCAAGGACTCTAAATATCATGGATTTGGGAACATCTAGGAGCTGACTAAGCCCTAAAGGAAAGGACAAATTACCGAGGGGTCCAAGAGCAGAAGGACAAGAACGACTTGGGTCAAAATTGACCCATGGTATCTAATCAAGCTTTTGAACCCAAGGGGAGGACCTAAAAGTTGGGTAGAGAAGTGGGACAATGAAGATCAAAGGTACGTGAGCAATTGACCCATGATTGGCATGGGGGGGGTAAATATAGAAATTAATACACATTGCGATGGAGGCTTCATCCGTCTAAGCTATTCAGAAGAGTTTGCAAAGTCAGTTGCCAAAGAATGGGTTATAGCAAAAAAATTAGGGTTGCCAAAAAATACCGTGAATGACCCTTGGAAGATCAAAGGGTGGCCCGAAAAAAAGGGTAATGATTCTTATATGCGGGGAAAAAAGGTCAAAGGCACAGGTACCGGCTCAAAGTCAAATTAGGTCAAAGTCAAAGGTCAGTCAAGATAAAAGGATTCTCCAGAAAGGTCCGGGTGAGTGGGTCAAGGTCATTTTGCGTGTTGCCCCTCCTACCTCATTTAGTCCTCATTTTATCAATTCTTCTCACACCTAACATGCCCTAAGAATGTCCATTTTATTTTCAGACTCGCTATTTTGACAAAAAAAGTAACGAAATCATATGAAAAGATGCCAGATTCCCAAGACTATGTAGTAACGTCAATATATTTCCATAATGCTTGCAGATCCTGTATTTCCTCAGGTAATCACCTTATTTTATCAAGTGAAAAAAAATCAATACGGAAGTAATATAGTTTTTTTTATTGAGATGTGAGCAACTTTACCCATATCTATTAAGCAATGTTCGAAAGTAATAATAGAAAGGATAAAATTCAAATTGATGTATGTATATACGAACGTAAAGAGAACTGAACTTTCAATTAAAACCCGAAAACCCTTAACCCTAAACCATAAATGGCAAAGGTTGTAATAAAATGTTTTTAAATAGAAGAAACATTATATATTTTCTCATCAAAATCTGACGAAACTACAGTGCCAAAATTTTTATACCCAAATCCAAAAACCAATTATAAAGCTGCGGAATTCGATTCATAAGGTTTTAT
>JABUQX010140812.1:12500-13602 GCA_015478945.1 Trachelipus rathkii
AGTAAACGTGAAAAGTTTAAACTATTAGTAATTATTGTGTACGTGAGCTTGTAGGTGTTTGTTTGTGTGACTGATCGTATGACTGGTTGGAGTAGATGTGAGGGTGGGCGCAGGCGGGAGTTCTCTATTGACTTTGCCAACTTGCGTGGTCTGCGTGCTAACCATGAACCTGTGGAATATCACCTCTCTACTCCTCAACCTAACATTTTATTACTATTTGAATTCTTTTTCAAATAAACTTAATATCTCCAACTATAACTTTTTCTATAATTTCCGACTAAATGGTGGAGTCTGTGCCTATATAAACATAAACACTCCTGTAACACGTCTCGAGAATCTTGAATCTCCTAACTTCGATGTTCTGTGGCTTAAAATCTTTCTCCCTACTACTATCATTATCTTGTGTTTCTGCTACTGCTCCCCTAATGGAACAGATTTTCACGTTCTTTTTGACTATCTTACTACTTCTCATGAGACTGTTACTTCTTCCCATCCAAATGCCGAGGTCCTCTATTTAGGGGATTTCAACGTACACCACACTGAGTGGTTGGGCTCCTCTCACACTGATGCAGGCGGGGAGGAGGCCAAAACATTCAGTATTCTCAACGATCTGGAACAGTTAAAGAACCTACAAATATCCCAAATCGACCTAACCAATTCTTGAACACGCTTGACTTGTTTCACCACTAGTCCTTCTCGTTATAAATATACCATTTTTCCTACTATTGGTAACTCTGACCACAATCTTGTAGCTCTTAATTATACTTTTTCTCCAGCAGCTCCACCATGCCCCAAACGTAATTTCTGGTACTTTAATCGGGCTAAATGGAGGGCATTGCGTCGCCTTTTTGCTAACTACTCTTGGAATGAATCCTGCTTTGACTCGGAGGATGCTTCGGTCACCGCCGAAAAGGCGGGGGACGTAATCGTCGATGGGATGAGCAGGTTCATTCCTTCTTCAACTAAATCTTTCTCTCCACAAAATGGAGCGTTGCATGGATACTATTCGACAGGCTAAGCACGCTTTCTTTAACACGCTAACGCGTTTCACGATAAATGCGAAAACGGTTAAACACCCATCTGATACTGAACGAAGTACAAC
>JABUQX010140813.1:0-2500 GCA_015478945.1 Trachelipus rathkii
ATATATATATATATATATATATATATATATATATATATATATATATATATATATATATATATATATATATATATATATAGAGATATATATATATATATATATATATATATATATATATATATATATATATATATATATATATATATATATATATATATATATATATATATATATATATATCCTAGTGAAAAAGTTTTTTTATAAAAACATTAAAAACCATGTTTTTTTTTGTTTTTTGTTTATTTGTTGTTGTTTTTTACCTTTAAAATCAACATTTTTATTTTTTCTTTTATTATATAGTAGAAAATTAATATATTAATGTTTTAATAAGTTTTGAGATTATATTTAGCTATAATAAAGCGCTCAAACAACAATTTAATTTTTTAAACAGATATTTTTTCTGCTTTTCTCGAAAACATATTTAGGATTATTTTCACTTATATATATATATATATAAAGAAAGAGAAGTTAGTTTTATTTAAATATATATATATATATATATATATATATATATATATATATATATATATATATATATATATATATTGAAGGGGTTACATTCTTATCTTGAAATAAAAACTGATAAATCTTGGTTATCAAAAATTATCATTGTCTTCAAATACAGAAAATTGTATTTTTATACATTTAATCCAGGAATGTCAAAAAATCGGCTGTTCGAGATCCTAAATACTTTTCTTCGTAGAAAGCCTAACAATCTTTCAGGTTCCTCTACTTAACTTTCTTCTGATATTTTTGAATTTTTTTAAAATGTCAACCTCTCAACTTTAGTTTCTTCTGTTCTCCTCTTGCATCTCTGTTGGGTAATACTACTGTTCAACTTCTGCTAAAGCTTGTCCGTTTGATCAAATCCTACTGAATATCAATTCCACTTAGATTGATCAAGTAAGAGCCATATGCTTCCTCTCCGTCTTCTTTCAACTCATTAAAATGTTATTTCTGCACTCCCTGAGCTTAACACTAAGTAGTCGAAGAGTGCTGAAGTTATCCTTCCATTGGTCCTCAAAACTTGTGCCTCTGACCCTGCCTCGATAAACTGTTTCCTCACTGCCTATCAACTTCAGACTTTCCTCCTGCTGAAGCATCCATTTATTCTTTAAATCATCCAAATTGTGTCCCTAGAATTCTGTTCTATCCCCAACTCTTTTTTCTATTTTACATCAATGATCTATCTTTTTTCCTGTTATCCTTTCCACTCTTAGGCTGATAACTCCATCACTCATCATTACTCCTTCCAATTTGAAAGACGACTCATTCAACAGCAAATAAATGATGCTAGGAGGGTAGCCTTGAAGCAACAAACCTCTGATCTTTCTCGTACCTATAGTTATGTTAAAGAAAACATGGTTGTTTTCAATGCCTCAATAACTCAACTTCTTCATCTATCTACTTGACATAATCTTCCACACAACTATAATATTTTCTTTGAAAACACAACTCTAACCTTCTTTTGTTCTTAATATTCTTGATATTTTCTTTTCTCGTGATCTTTCTTAGAAGGATCACATTATGTTCTTTCTAACAAGTTTCTAGGAAATTGGGTGTTCTGAGGCACCTTCGGAACTTCTTCTCACCACCTCAGCTGCTACCTCTGCGTAGGGGTATTGTTCGTCCTTGTTTAGAGTATGAATCACATATCTGAGATGGTTTCACACATATAATGCTCTCCTTGACAAAGTGTGTTTAGGGTTTGTCGACTCACTAACTCTCCTACATTCGCTAACTCCCTTTAATCTTTCTATCCGTCGAACCGTTGCATCACTCTCTTTATTCTATTATTATTATTATTATTATTATTATTATTATTATTATTATTATTATTATTATTATTATTATTATTATTATTATGTAATCATAACTTTGTATTATTTAGTGAGAATAAAGTATTTTTGATTTTTTGATTTTGATTTACATTGCTGTTTGGGATTTTCCAGTCATGTACCTGCTAATTTGAGAAGAGTTCTTGAGACTCGTATTTCAGAGAGTCTCATCCATCCTCCGTAAAACTCTTTAATCCAGACTTAACTGCTATGCTCAATCTTACATGCACTCCACTGGTAAAGTCTGGAACACACTCCATTTATCTATTTTTCCAACTTCCTTTGATTTGCATAATTTCAAGCGCTGCGTATTGGAGCATGTCAGGTTTAATTTGGTCCCTGGTTTCAATTTTTCAAAATATTTTTTTTTTACAAGAGGATATATATATATATATATATATATATATATATATATATATATATATATATATATATATATATATATATATATATATATATATATATATATATATATATATATATATATATATATATATATATATATATATATATATATATTCTTCTTTTTTTTTCATCTCCCAGGAAAGGATTCTTCATCCTGTCAGCCGCGCAAGCGTCTTTCTCCAGACATCCCTCTGCTGCACTATTCCTCTTCTCTTTAGCACTCTCATTTTTGGTAGCTGACATCTTTCCAGAGAGTC
>JABUQX010140813.1:17500-25000 GCA_015478945.1 Trachelipus rathkii
CCTCCATTCTCACCCCTATTCACCACTTCATCCTTAACATTCCCTTCTCCGCTCTTCACACCAACCATTCCTCCAATCACATCTCCCTCACCACCCTATTCTAATCCTCTCCCTTCTACTGACCCCTGAGCCATCTCCTCCCAGCCTTCATCAGGTACTTCCCGGCACCACCGGACTGGCATTCCAGCCCCACGTTTCACCTTCCATTCCTTGACTTTCGTCCACTTTCCAGGCTCCCTCCATTCCTTCCTTCCACCACTCCATCCTTCCTTCCACCTCCACCTCCCTCCCTCCTCCATTTCTTCCTTTTGTCCATTCTCCATCCCTCCTTCCACACTTCACCTAGGGCAGTATCATCCACCATTTCAGTATCATGTTCCTTCCTTCCTCCATTCCCATTCATCAGTTCCACCCCTCCCTCCCTCCCTCACATTCCTCTCTCCATAAACAGATTGAATAAGCCACGGCGACATTACACACCTGCCTCCATCCACTCCATTCCCCATTTCCTCCACCTCATTCCTTCACTCCTTCTTTCCCTTCCTTTCCCTCTATACTTTCTCCTAGAGCATCTTTAATGAAACCTTGGTCCACCACCTAAACCCTCCTTGTTCTTCCCCATTCTCCCTCCGTTAAACCCCTCTTGCTCTCTCAGTGGTGTTCTTCCATTACGCTCCCTACATAAAAGAGACATATGCCTCTATAGTTTCCACGTTTCCATCCTAATCCCTTTCCCTTATGGAGACCAGGCAATAAATCCCCTCCCAGTCCTGTGGTGCCTCCTCCACTCCTCCAATGTGTTGTCCGTCCATGTCCATTCCACCCCCACTACCCCTCCCTTCATTTCCATTCCTCCACCATCCAGTTATTCCTTTCCTTCCATTCCACCATTTCATCCATTCCATCCACCTTCCTCCACCTTCATTCAATGGTCCACTCCCCCTCTTCTTCCTCCCCATCTCCACTTTCCCTCCTTCCTTCTTCTTCTTTTATTCTTCTTTCCACATCCACCTCCCCATTCCATTTCCACTCTTCCATTCCACTCTTCTCTTCCTTCCCCCTCCTCTTTCCTTCCACTCTAGTCCTTCTATGTTCATCCCAGCTATCTTTCTCTCCTGTTCCCAAACCATTTCGGCCTCCTTTCCTTCCACTCCATTCCACTATTCCTCCCTTCCTTCCATTCCTGTCCTCCTTCCTCCATTCCACTCTTCCTCTCCTCTTCCATCCACCCCTCCACCACTATCCTTCAAATGGTGATCCATCCACCCCCTCCATTCCACATCCCTAATCCTATCTCCTATCCTTCCCCCGTTTACACATGATCAGTGGCCGCCTTCCCCGTGATCTCCTTCCGTGGCCCAGCCAGTTCCACATATTCCATTCTTTCCATTTCCTCCATTCCCTTTTGCATTCCATTTCATTCCATTCCATTTCATTCCTTATATATATATATATATATATATATATATATATATATATATATATATACTCACTATATATACTTTCATATATATATATATATATATATATATATATATATTTATATATATATATATATATATATATATATATATATATATATATATCTCTCTTCTCTTATATATATATATAATAATATGCTCTTATTCTAATAATCTAATAATAATATAATAATAATAATAATAACTATGTATATATATATCATAACTCTGATGGAGTTTAGATTTTGATGGATAAAATCCTTGTTGCGATGCTTTGCGTTGTAGTAGTATCCCACTATGGATTGTTTGCGAGTCTTCAATATTGCAGGGAAGATATCCTCAAACAAAGGAAATGGATAAAAGAGCTGTTCACTTGACGAACCTGTAGGCCACTAGAAGAGGAGGACGTTTATTCTTCAATTTTGACAGAGGAGCTGCATTCAACACTTCAGTGGCCTTCACCATTCCACTGTTTTCATTTACACTGCCAGGGCTGCAGGGCTTCTGCAGCCACGGATGTGATGCAAACTCATTTTGGAGTTTTGGCTTTCGTTGCTCTTTTCTTATTAGGAGGGTTTGGGTGTTTCGATCTACACAACGTCTCCAAGGTGGTAGCTGAGGATGGTGTCGAAGTTGTGTGCGAGGCTTGGACAAGCAATTATTTAATAATAGACTACTTAACAAATTCTACGATTCACTTTATGAACTTCCAGAGTTTTGAATTTCGAAAGCTGTACTCAGTTATGCATATGTTCTGCACATGCAGAACCAGAAATATGGCATACTGTCATTTACCCATCCAGTTCTTGTGTGGCCGTTTTTTAATAAGCATATACCATATATATATATATATATATATATATATATATATATATATATATATATATATATATATATATATATATATATACCGCCTCCTCTCTCTATATAATGTGTGATATTCGAGTACGAGTTCCGGACTCAGGTTCGGACTCGGTAAAATTCAGCCGAGTTCATGGCCGAGTCCAACAATAAGTAACACGTGCCTGAAGTTTTCCTTAAACTTCTTTCTTGTCATTTTCCAGCTCCCCTAATTGTACTTGCATAGTTTAAAAGTGGCATTGTGGAACCAGACTCAGTTGCAACAACCCTATTCTATTATTATTATAATAAAGGTTTGAAAGAAAAGAAATGAGATCCTAAGAAAAAAATTAAAGATTCAGAAAGAGTTAAAGCAAGAATATTTTGCTGTAGCAGTGAATATATTGATAGTCCTTTATAAAGTCTGATACAATGATTTGATTTCTAAAATTCCTTCTTTTGATATCTATCTTTTTCCCTTTCTGGCTTTCTCTCTTTATTTCCTTTTCATCCTTTAAATAAATCAATAGCAATGTTTATCAGTGGGTTCGGTTCTATTGTCCATCTCTTTCTACTATAGACTTCCAACTCACTATGACTTCATCTTCTATACACTTTTATGCCGACGATTTCTCCGAAACTACTTGTTTTAAAAGATCATTTGCAGCTAACTTCTGGAAATGAGCGACTGACTCTGATCTTTTTCAACTAGCTAAATTAAATGGAACGGAGAAAACGTGGATGTTTTTAAGGACTATAAAACTCATTCCGTCATCTTTCTACTCATCAATCCTCCCCACAACTATAACATCTTCGAAGCAAAACAACTTCGATATTCATTTCTGTTCTTAATTTAATTAGAGACAGGATTGTCTAAAATTATATGGAGTCTTTCTCGTCAGTGACCACAGAAGATAATAATAATAATAATAATAATAATAATAATAATAATAATAATAATAATAATAATAATAATAATAATAATAATAATAATAATAACTAATAAATGTTCTATTTCTCGTGATAAATTGTGTAATAATAATATGTGTGTGTGTGTGTGGCCATGTGTAAAAAATAATAAATAATGTAATAATAATAATAATAATGCTCGATGTTTTCCTTGGTCTTTCTCCTTAAAGGGATCAAAGTTGAAAATTTTAAAAGATTTGTACGAGGTCAGTTTTTTTTTTTTTGAGGGGCGTTATCAAAAGAATTTTCACACCACTCCAATTCCATGCTCTATATTGGGATGTCATTGACCACTGTATTAAGTATACCACACACATCTAGTCCAACTCGTACAACTCTCCCTGAAAAAATTGGAGTGTAAGACATTTCATTTTATCAACTCTTTCGCTCTCACTAAACTCTCTCCTAAATCCCTGTCGAAATGTTGTGTCACTCTCCTTGAACTTTCGCTATGACAGTGGACACCGCACTTCTGAACTCTGAAGTCTCACACTTCCTACTTTTCTACTTTAAGAACTCGTACTATACGTCATTCCACACAGTCTCATTCCATCTCTATTCAACTCTCTGACATCTGACTTTACTGCTGTGCTCAATCTTCCATGTACTCCAGTGGAAAAGTCAGGAATTTATTTTTATTTAGTTCTCCAATTCTTTTGACTAGATTACTCTCAAACATCAAAATATGTCGACTTTTAATATGGTCCAGGCTCTTATCTTGTTTCTTGCCCAACATTGAGGGAATTAAGTAGGCCTCTGGCCTTAGGAGATAAAATGATATATATATATATATATATATATATATATATATATAATATATATATTTATAATATATATATATATATATATATATATATATATATATATATATATATATATATATATATATATATATATATATATATATATATATATATATATATAAGTAAAAATCCTTTTTGGACACCTTTTTTACGCTTTAAAGAGCATGTTTTTTCCGTTCTTTTAACATAGTAAATTATTTTACTAATTAACATTGTTTTTTATTCCCTAGAGCTAAAATCCTTACTAATAGTTTTAAAAATAGTTTGGTTTCTATAATTGTAATGTGTAAATAAATGGTTTAATGATACAAGAAAGCAACTTGATGAAAATGAGTTCTTGAAATTTTTCAAAAAAGAATAAAATCAAAATCCAAAAATTTCCCCTTAGGAATAAGTGACGATGTCAATGCGTGAAGCAACTTCCGATTGGGAAATTTTTTTCTCTCTAATCAACATTAAAAAAAGCAGAATGACAATTTATGTTTAATTAATAAATGTCTAAAACCAGTTATTTATTCAGTACAATTATGAGGAGAAAACTGTTCTTCAAGACTTCAAGAAATGAAATTAGTTCTAAATAATAAATAATGTAAACTAATAAAATAATAAATTACTTTGTAAAAAATAAAATAAAAAAAAACAAAACAAGAAAACTCTTGTTTTAAAAATGTAAAAAAATTTTTTAAGCACGTTTCTCTCTCTCTCTCTCTCTCTCTCTCTCTCTCTCTCTCTCTCTCTCTCTCTCTCTCTCTATATATATATATATATATATATATATATATATATATATATATATATATATTATGGAAACTCTATATATATATATATATATATATATATATATATATATATATATATATATATATATATATATATATATATAACTATATATATATATATATATATATATATATATATAAATATATATATATTTATATATATCGAGCCACAATCTATTAATATAATTGTTACCAGGGTTGGGACAGGACCCAACTCAAATGGACCCCCATCAACATCTTTCCCTAACCTCCGACCTTAATGAAAGAGATTGCACTAGTATTGAAATTCAAATATAGGAAGGTTGTGCTTGAGAGACATCAATTTTTCTGCCTTTTCTGCTGTCTTTTCTTCTCTTTTCATCATATATTAATAGCATTGCTAAATACTCTCTCACTTGGAACACTGGTTGGAGGACAGGCCAGGTACCTTACAAGTTTACTAGCGTGGAGTGAAAACATTTGCATTTTGTAATTAACCTCCACCAAATGATAGGATCGTCATTTATTTGTATCTAGTCGTTTTTTTCTTGGGGATAGTTTTCAATCATTTGCACTGCATTTTTTTATAATGCGTGTGTTTTTTCATCACTACTGGACTGTAGAAATTCTTCCAGTGAATCTGTTATTGATTTACTTGTAGAAGATGTTGGTTCTGTATATTTCATTTTTTTCCTTTTAATGGATGGCTAATTAATAGACTGTTCGGATTGAAGTTTTCCTTGCAAGTTTACTCAAGCGTGGGTAAACATTTTGCTTAACTCCGCAACTGATTGGATCATCATTTTGAATCTAATCGTTTTTTCTTGGTGATAGTTTTCAATCATTTGCACTTCATCTTTTCATAGTGCTGTGTGTTTATTCATCACTACTGGACTGTAGAAATTCTTCCAGTGAATCTGTTATTGATTTACTTGTAGAAGGTGTTGGTTCTGTAGATTTTGTTTTTTTTCCTTTTAATGGGTGGCGAATTAATAGACTGTTCGGATTGAAGTTTTTCAACTGCAACACAAAGTAACGATTTAACTTGTTCTAATATCGTTACAAAAAAACTTGCTTTATAACGGGAATCTAAGTAAGTTGCAATAGTATGAGGTCATTAAATTCCACAGAACCAAAGCGTTTTTCTCTCTAGTTTAATTACATCTTTCATTCTTTTTTAAATCGTCATGTTTCATTTGAAGATGGTTCAAAATCGCTTCCTTAGCGTTGAGATTAATGGTATTACATAAGAGACAGAAGCTGTAGAGGCGCTGATTTTTTTTTGGTAGTTTCTTCAAATGGTTTCAATAGCTTAATGCAGTGTGATATGATGTCATTTTCCAAATTAATAAGATTGTTAACTTTGGAATACGAACTGGCGTACGAAGCAAGAAGTTCTTTGAGCAATACTTCTTTCCATCATATGAAGTGTACTATTCCAGCGAGTTGGAATGTCTTTGATAACATTAAGATATGGAATATCAAGCCGTTTTTGAATTGCCTTCAACTCATTTACATTTTTATTTTATTTTTCAGATTCATCTTAAGTATTTTTATTATAAAATTCTTTATCAAATGGAAACAATAAACATCCGCACATCCGCAGGGCGGCGCGGATGCTGATGCAGTCAGATCTTTAATAATGGCACGGATGCTCCGGATGCGGATGCGGATGCGGATGTTACATGCATCACTAATATCTATATATCTATATATATATATATATATATATATATATATATATATATATATATATATATATATATATATATATATATATATATATATATATATATATATATATATATATATACTGTATATATATATATATATATATATATATATATATATATATATATATATATATATATATATATATCATTTAACTTAAATTTAGGACATATTAGATACAGAAAAACTTCGCTCGGATTCAAATAAATTGCAATTTTCTACTCTCATTTTTTGGTTAGAAATTCAAAGCATTTAAATTTCTGTAACAATTATTATTAGTCCCTTCTTAGGATTCATGTTTTCGCATCCCTTTTTTGCGAGATAGCCATGTGTAATAATAATAATAAATAATAATAATAATAATAATAATAATAATAATAATAATAATACGAAGAAGAATAAGAATAATAAGAATGAATAAATAATAATAATAATAATAATAATAATAATAATGGTCTCAGTGGTCTCGGGTCGGCTCGTCCAGCTGGTCGTCATGGTTAATAATAATAATAATAATAATAATAATAATAATAATAATAATAATAATAATAATAATAATAATAATAATAATAATAATAATAATAATAATAATAATAATAATAAAATCTTTCATCTAAACTTCGCCAGTAGGAAAATCATATCCACTCCTCAGAAAGGGTGTCCTTAAGCCCGAACAACTCTAAAGAAGGAAGCTTATAGCCTTCCTGGAGGTTCAAAGGGTAAGAGTTGCGGAATTCTCTTTTGATTCACTTCTTCGGATTCTCTTTCCTTTCAAAATACAGTTCCACCAAGATCATTTCTTCAGGACTTAAACCATTGTTAAAGACTTGTGTTATCTTTGAAAGGAAAGAGAATCCGAAGAAGGGACTCTGAGTGGAGAAATCCGCAACTTTTACTCTTTGAACTTCCCGGAATGCTGTAAGATCTCTTCTTCAGAGT
>JABUQX010140813.1:27500-30640 GCA_015478945.1 Trachelipus rathkii
ATTAACTATTGTTATAAATATTATTATCATTATTATAAATTTATTGTTATTATTATTAATGTGTGTGATTGATGATATGGTATTGTTGATGATATTGATATTATTATTGTATTATTATTGATGATTATTATTATTGTTATTATTATTGTGTATGATGATTATTGATGATTATTATTGATTATTGATTATTGATTGTTGATTATTGATTGATGATATTATTATTGATATTATTCAATTGATGATGATATTATTATTGATTGATTAGATGTTCAATGACATTAATCATATGGTTGACGGTCATTGCTACTGGTCGAGTGGTTGAGAATTCAGATGCGGCGATGTTCAAGATTGGATGATGAACATGGCTATCTTCATTAAACAACATTGCCTTTCATATTGATCTGGTTCGTCTAGAATAATGGAACATCATTCATTTCATTAATTGTTGTTGTTATTATTATTATTGATATTGATATTATTATTATTATTATTATTATTATTATTATTAGTATTATTATTGATGATGATGATATTATTATTGATATTATTGATATTATTATTATTATTATTATTATTGATATTGTTATTATCATTATTGTTGTTGTTATTGTTATTGTTGTTATTTATTGTTATTTTTTGTTGTATGTATATGTATGTGTATGTATGTAAGTATCAATAATAATAATATGTATGTATGTATGTGTATATGTAATAGGTATATGCTATATATATATATGTATATGTATGTAATATGGAATGTATGTGTATGTGTATGTAAATGTATAGCAATAATGTATGTATCTATGAAAGTGTAAAGAGTGACAACAATATGTATGTATGTATGTGTATATGTGTGTGTATATGTATGTGTGTAGCCAATTGTAATATGTATATATATATATATATATATATATATATATATATATATATATATATATATATATATATATATATATATATATATATATATATATATATATATATATATATATATATATATATATATATATATATATATATATATATATATTATGTGGGAAATGTATTTATTTGTTAATATTTTTTTTAGTAAATAAAGTTATGAGAGTAAATTCTGTTTATTTTAATTGTCGTTAACCTTTTTATTAATATGCTTATCTTATATGTTTATTAAAGGAGAGATAAAGAAAAGTATTTTTTATGTGCGATCGTAAATGACTGGAGATTGGAAAGAAAAGGTGGCAAAGGTACCAAAAAAAATCCAGATTTAATTATAGTTCTTTATTAAATGTATTAAAATGGTTGAAGTTTTTTGTATTGTTCTTTGTAAAGTATCGAAATGGATGAAGATTTTGTATAAAAAATTAGTATTAGGTATTAAGAAATTATTAGTATCAGAAATGGTCAAGATTTTAGTTATATTCTTTGTAAAAGGTATCAAATGACTCAAGATTTGAGTTTTCTTCATTGTCAAAAGTATCAAAGGCTCTAGATTTACCATACTATTCATTGTAAAAGGTATCAAAAGGTTCCAGATTTCCATAAATTGTCTTCTATCAAAAATATCAAAGTTTCCAGAATTGCATAATCATATATCTTTTTCATATTTATCATATTTCTTCATTTCATATTTACCATATTTCTTTTATTTCGTTTCGCAAGACAGCGCAATAGCTGTCTTTTGTTTAAAATTGAAGATAGAGACTGAAAGAATGAACGGAGAAGGGTTTGTTGTCAGAACGCTCAAGTACCTAAGTTTAGAAAAGGAAAATTGATTTTAAACAAAGTGAAAATTAGACATAAGTCCACGAATGTTGCAGAAATTATTGAAGAAGGAAGGCTATGCACCAGAAAAGGACGGCAATTCCGTGACGGCACCAACCCCACACCCAGAGGCTGTCAATTCAAAAATGATGGCTGGTCAGGGGTGGATGAGGGGCCATTTTTGGAAGCCACCCTCTCTGCCAGTTTAGTTGTTCTAATTCTAAATAATTTTAAAATGAAATGGCTATTTGAAATATATTATTTTCCTAGGAATACTCATGTATGCCTCGGAACTGGTTGTGATCGCCGTAAACGACCTTGTATCTATTGCCGAAACTGTGAAAAGCTGGTAACATGAAATGTTATAGGAATAAATGGCGAGGAGAAGAGAGGTGAGGTGATAAGAGTTGCGATTCTGATGAGTGGTCGCTCGATCGACCGTTATTTAAAGGACAGGATCCCGTCAGGTCGAGAAAAGGTCCGGTGAAGTCGATAATTTCGTCGCTCGAAAATAAATGTTGAAGGTCAGAGAGGAGAGAGAGAGAGGAAGAGAGAGAGTCTTTGAACACTAGACTGTCAAAAGTAGAGATGGAGTCGAAGTGAAGAGTATAATCGATTTTACATTGTTGAAGAAGGAGGTATTGAAGTATGTGATAGATGTTAAATCAGTGAGGGGTTTGGAGATAGGAATTTCAGGTCATTATGTTATTTTATGTAAAATTATATTAGTGGAGATATGAATGGAGAAGAAAAAAAGAAAAAATTGGGGAGAATCAGAAGCGAAAAACTAAATAAATAGGGTTACAAAGAAAAGTATGTGAAGGCACCTACCTGTAAATAAGTCAGTTGAGCCTAAACAAAATCAAAATGAGCAAATCTGTACACAAATGAAATAATCGTTTGTCAGTAGAAAGTGAAGAAAGTGAATGTGATTAAGTTAGAAGTAAAAATTTCAATAATGAATGGTGGAATGAAGAGGTGACTGATGCAAGTTGCAAAAAGTAAAAAAGACATGTGGTTGAATGTATTAAAAGCCAGTGATGAGATATCGAAACAAATGTGTATGGGAATAAATAGGGAGGAAAGAGAAAGATGCATATGTAGAAGAAAAAAGGATAAATAAAATGAGGATGAAGGGAGATCTACAAGGGAATAGGAAAGTGTTTTGGAATAAAGTATAAAAGTTTAAGAAAGAGAACAAGCAGAATCTTCATATAATAAAAAATGGTTATGGTGTTTCCGTGACTGATGAGATGGATGTGAGGAGAGTGTTGAGAGAACATTTTAAAGATCTGCATAATACTGACAGTGATGAAGAGGTAATAGTGAATGTGAGTGGTGTATGTTATTTTGGGGATGTGATAATTAGTAGGGAGAAGGTAATAGGAAGAGTGAGA
>JABUQX010140814.1:0-17447 GCA_015478945.1 Trachelipus rathkii
ACAGAAGCGGTAGATGCGTTGATTTTTTTGGTAATTTTTAAAATGGTTTCAATAGCTTAATGCAGTGTGATATGATGTCATTTTCCACATTAGTAAGAATGTTAACATTGGAATACGAACTGGCGTACAAAGCAAGAGGTTCTTTGATCAATACCATTTTTTCCATCATATGAAGTGTACTGATAATAGTAAGATATGGAATATCAAGCCGTTTTTGAATTGCCTTCAACTCATTTCATTTTCCTTTTCAGATTCAACTCAAGTATTTATTATAAAATTCTCTTTATCACCTCAACAGTAAACATCTGCGCAACATCCGGCAGGGCGAAGCGTGGATGCGGATGCGGATGCGGATCTTTAATAATGTGCGGATGCTCCGCGGATGCGGATGTTACCTGCATCACTAATATATATATATATATAAGGTTATATATATATATATATATATATATACAGAGCAGCTAGCAGCAGCAAGGATATATATATACGGGTGCAGCAGCAGCGCATGTTGCTGCTGTTGCAGCAAGAAAGGTTGCTGTTAAGGCTGAGCAGCTGCGCATATATATGAGCATATTGGTTCTGACATATTATTATTAAATAAAATGGCTTCAAGACACTTAAATAATCTACTGCTCAGAATATCGAAAACGGAATTAGATTTATGGACCACTGAAAGAAGATATGAGGTTGTGTATGCGGCGCATATTTGGATATGTGCACTATTTGCTTATATGAAAATCACTTTCTGCGGAAGTATGTGTGCCACATATTTGCTACATATTATTATGTTGAAGATTCAAACTTGAATACTTCTTCTTAGGAAGAATTGTATTTTACATCTATATTATGTGCATCATGCATATTCCCGTGGATTGTTTTATGACAACATGGGTATAAACATATATGGGTTATATATATATATATATATATATTATGTGCTGGTTGGTGTATATAGCAGTTATATATATATATATATACAGCAGTATATATATATATATATATTATATAGGTCCTTATATATATATATTCAGAGTTCAAGTTATATATTTATTTGTATATATATATATATATATATATATATATATATATATATATATATATATATATATATATATATATATATATATATATATATATATATAATTACAGACTTTCTTCGATTGTTTCTCAGGTCCATAGAGTATATAAGATCTGCTCAATCTGGCCTGCCTTTCACGAAGAGATTTTTTTTCTTACGTTTTTATTCCTTCAACCTTTATCCTTCTTCCCTTTTAGATAGTATGATCAATCTTTTTCTGCCTAATCTTTTCCAAACTAAATGGTCCTCTCCATGGCCCCTAAAATGAAAATTTACTTTAAAATTCCTTACTTGGGAGCTCTTTCATCTACTCTCAATGTTGAACTCTGCACCCGTTTTTCCCCACAATGTGATATCCGACTTGTAACTCTTAGTTCTTGCACAGTTGGTTCCTTTCTTAAATTTAAAAGATTCAACACCCTTATTACATAGGTCCTCTTTGGTGTATATTTTCACGTGTGCCGGCTGTAACGCCAGCTACATTGACCAAATTGGCATTGAACTTTACCTTAATGCCAATAAACATCTGCGAGTCTCTTCAGAACGGGCAGATCCCTTAGCAACCCTGAACATTCATCTATCTGTTCGTGATCATGCTTTTTGTATTGATCATCCTGCCTCTTCTAATCTTTTTTAGGTTTTGTGCCAGACTTTTTCTGGGCTTGATAGGAAAATTCTTGAATCATTGTATATAAAAAGCATGTCACCTTCCATTAATGTTTTAATGTTCCTTGTGGGCCTCTTCACATTTTGTGATGTTTTATTTTTAATTTTATTTTTATTTCTGTTTTTATTTTTTATTTGTTATTTTTTTCATATTTATTTTTATTTTATTTTTATTCTTATTTATATTTTATTTTTATTTTTTATTATTTTTTATTATAATTTTTGTCGTAATTTTTTATTATTATTTTATTGTTATTTATAGTCCTTTTCAGTATTGCTGTCATTTTTCATTTTTAAGTTATTCTTACTTACCCTTGTCATCTGTGTCATTATTTTCGTCGTTATTTTGTCTATATTTTTTTTTGTTATTATTTTTTTTATTATTGTCATTATTATTTGTGTCATTATTTTATCTACATTTCTCTTATTATTTTATTTTGTTTTTTTTTATTTTTGTCATTATTACTATATTGTTACTATTTTTTATTATTGTCTATATTTTTCTTCTGTTATTATTTTATTTATTTTTGTCATTATTATTTGTGTCATTATTTTTATTATTTTTTGCTATTATTTTCTCTATATTTTTCTTCTGTTATTATTTTATTTTATTTTTTTTATTATTTTTATTTTTGTCATTATTATTTGTGTCATTATTTTTGTCGCTATTTTTGTAATTATTTTGTCATTATTTTTTTATTGTTATTATTGTAGCTGCCTTTCATTATTAGTCATTTTCAGGTTTTGTCATTTTATCATTGTCCTATTTGTTCCCCCTTTCTTCTGTCACTTTTGCTTTTTCAACTTAATTATTTCATTGTCAATTGTTATATCTGTTTTAATATTTTCACAAGCAACCATCTGTTTCACTCGTCCCTTTGTACTTTGTTTCATGTATTTTGGGTTTCCCTTTTTATCTGTTTTGTTTATTTCTGTCTTTTTTTCATTGTTTTTAATTTATTACTGTATCATGTTTAAGTGTTAATTTTTGCTTATTTTTATTATTTTAGCTCTGATAATGATTCGAAACGTCCGAATAAATATGTTTACCCCAACGTTGGTCTTGACTTTCATCATTAAAATTAGGTTTCATAGAAAAATCATGTTAAAATTATTATTATTATTATTATTATTATTATTATTATTATTATTATTATTATTATTATTATTATTATTATTATATATATATATATATATAATTATAACTCTTCCAAAGCTTTCTAATAACTTAACCAATATATATATATATATATAATAATAGCAACCAATAACCAACATATAACATAATAGCATATATATGCTGCCAACAACAATATAACAACGCCAACAACTGCTGCTCTCTAATCCCTTTTCAGTTTTCTCACATTTTTCAGTCTTATCATTGTAAATCTAGGAAAAAATAATAATAATAATGATATGAATAATAATAATAATAATAATAATAATAATAATAATAATAATAATAATAATAATAATAATAATAATAATAATAATAATAATAATAATAATAATAATAATAATAATAATAATAATAATAATAATAATAATAATAATAATCATAATATTCTAAAATATTAATCAGAATTCATCGGACTTACACATCTGCAGCGCTGAATTATTTTAATTTCTCGTTATTAATCTTTTCAATTCTAAAAATTTAATTAAAAACGGTCTTTTTTGAAAATGTATAAAAGTTACATTTTGGTATTATATTAAAGGAAGATGTTAAAACTGCTTTGGAAAACTATAATAATGCTTTTAATACTCACAATACGTGCACACACACCTACACACATATTACATATATATATATATATATATATATATATATATATATATATATATATATATATATAATAATATATATATATATATAACCCAGCATATATTATAACCCAGTAACATTATGTTTGGCAGTAGTATGTTTCCAGCTAAAATTTACCAGCCATAATATATATATATGTATATATATGCTCTTATAATATCTCCCAACAACAGCCAGCATATATATCATGCCTCTTCTTCTGTCTTAACAACAGCCATATGTAATATATATATATATAATATATATATATATATATTCTTTATATATATATATATATAGCAACCTTGCGCATATATATATATATTATTTACTATTTTTTTTTTTTGTTAATTTGTTAATTTCTAGAACAAAGTTTCTATCGAATATCAAATATTATAGGGTTTGCCAACTCACCGGATGCCCATTTTGGTGCGGTGTTGTGCGGTGCTCGATGATCATTGAAAAAACAGATGTGGTGCGGTGAGATAAAAAGACTGGTTTTGCAAAGCGGTGCGGGACGTGTTGATGCGCTCACTCTGGTGTGGCGTGGCGGTGTGGTGCGTGGCGAGCTCACTCTAGTGCGGTGCTTTGCGGAAAATTCCGGTTGGTCAGCCTTACTTTAAAATATTGCAATAATTTACACAAATTGTTGTCACATCAATTATTTTTGGTAATTATTTACAATAAGTGCCTCTAAACAGATTTTTATGAAAATCACGGCATAGACTTTAAAAAAATAGTAATGAAGAATAGGAAAAAATTATTTGGCGGTGTCTTTAGGAAAAAAAGTTACAGCCTCTCAAAGTTTGGCATTTTCCAATAAGGTTTTCTTATAAAAAAATTAACTGGCTTCAAGATCGGTTTAGGACCATCTTAATTCAGGTTACAATAAGATTTGTTAAGTATACATAGTATACTTAACAAAACATATCATAACCTGAACTAGTAGGATCCTAAACTGAGACCTAACCTGGATGGATCTAGGTTGGGTCTAGGTTTACGGCATCGTCGGTCCATCCAGATTAGGACCCTACTAGTTCAGGTTATGATAGGTTTGTTTAGTATTCTGTGTATACCTAACTAATCTTATTGTACTCGGGTCCCTTTCAGTTTTGTGATAAGAAACCCTATGGGAAAATGCCAAACCTTGAGAAGCTGTAACTTTTTTCCTAAAGACACCGACAAATAATTTTTTTTATTCTTCATTACTACTTTTTTTTTTTTTGAGTCTATGCTGTGATTTTCATAAAAATCTGTTTAGAGGCACTTATTGTAAATAATTACCTTATCTCTCTCTCTCTCTCTCTCTCTCTCTCTCTCTCTCTCTCTCTCTCTCTCTCTCTCTCTCTCTCTCTCTTATTGAGTATAGGAAGAAATTCCGATAACAATTCACCGAATTAATCAAATCCTCCACTATGCACAATTCATCGACATGCAAAATTCATTGATATACAATGTAACCTATCCTAGCTTAGCCTACTTATAATATATAATATATATATATATAAATATATATAATAACATATATATATATATATATATATATATATATATATATATCTTTGTATATATATCACCGCGCGCGCCCAACGCCATGCATATAGCTGCGCCAACCGCCTGCGCCATACATGCTCCTGCTGTATATATGTAATATATATATATATATATATATACTATTATATAAATATATATATCAGTGAATTGTGCCTTTCGGTGAATTGTTCTCCCTTCTCAGAAACAAACTTATTCTTCTTTGATCATGTCCTTGAATATGTAACGGAAGGTTTTTATTCATGTTTTAGTATATATTTATATATATATATATATATATATATATATATATATATATATATATATATATATATATATATATATTTATCTATAACATAAAAATATATATATTCCTGAAGTATATATATAATATATATATATATATATATATATGACTGCCTACTTACACATGATAATTACTGCCTACTGACACGTGATAATTACTACCTACTGACACATCATAGTCTCCAATTCTTGTAGCAAATAAAAAAGTTACATTTTATTTCTAACACGTAGAAGGTCAATCAAAGAAAATTTTAAACATGTTAGAACGATTTATTTTTATCCATTCACTAATTGTTTTATATTTTTTATTACAAATAAATTGAGTATAAAATCTAATGTTTATTATTTTACACGAGGGATGCAAGATATAATCCGTCGAAATAAGTAAAAAAAAGAATTGAAATAATGTAAAATTTTGTACAATAAAATTAAAAAGGGTCAATGAGGGTTTTTGAATATTTCACTTTGTATTAAGTTGAGTATTCAAGGGTTTTTCAACTGGATTTTCCTTGGGTGGTCAAAGAGCCCCACAAAACATATGCTCCTAAGATCTTCTGAAGACTCTACTAACATGTATATATTCTTTAATTATTTCAGATTTATTATAATTATATAGTTACAAAATGAATTAAGTTGATAATATAAAAAGTATATGATATAAAAAAAAATTATTTCAATAGATAAGATTGGTATGACGCTCATTATTAAAAATGGTTGAAAAACTCTGGAATAAACAACATTGTAACTTTATACACAACAATGAAGTCAATATAAAATACATAACTAAATATATGTTTATATATATATATATATATATATATAATATATATATATATATATGCTGCTATATATAATATATATATATATATATATAACATATATATATACTATCTTTCTTTCACTCTTCTTTCTCCGTCTTGCTGTTGCTCTTTGCTTTTATGTATATATATATATATATATATATATATATAACTAACCAATAACCAACAACCAACCAGCATATATATTTTTATATATATATAAAGTTGCTCTTGTTGCTACAACTAATCTTTTGTCATGCGATTATGCTATCGCTATATATATGTCATCATCATCACCACCTTCTCCAGGACTGGGGTAAAGTGCGTAGCATGCACTGGAAACAGAAAAAGTAGCAGAAGAATATGACGCAAAGTCGAAAGAAAGCCCATCCTTAAAGCCCCTTTATACCTTTTAGAGAGAAGTCGCAGTCAGAAAATCCACCCTATAGAGCTTCACGGGACTATGGTATCTCGTCAATGTAGGGTTCATCCCTTGGTCCAGGTGGTCCAAAACCATTCACCTTCACAAAACCATGCCATTCTCTATTATGCGCTCTTCTGTCTTTGTCAAACTCACATTTCTCTCCTCCAGGCATTCGTTTACTGACTCAATCTACTTTTTCTTCGGTCTCCTAGCCGGTTGATTACCAGCACACTCACCACTATACATTCGCTTAACCAACCGATATCATCCCATCCTTTCAACTTCATTTAAAACCATCTCAACGCGTGCTTTTCATTTATTTCTCTCATTTATCCCTTTCTTCACACCACGCAACTCTCTAATACTTTCATTCCTCATTTTATCAATTCTTCTCACACCTAACAAACCCCTAAGATTGATAATCTGAACACATTGTACTTTAGATCTATACCAGACCAAAGTCCTACTATACTTTAGCACAGGTAACAACATACTCTCATGTAAGACCCTAGCGTACTCAAGACTTAGTCCCTTTACATCCACCAAGGATTTAATTGTACAAGCCACATTTCTGCCATTCACAACTTTCCTACTACACTCTGCATCATCCGTTCTCTTTTTATTAAACATATATCTAAATATTTAAACTCGACACTTGTTCCAGCTGCTCCCACCTAACATAACTTCACACCGAGGACTGTCCTCACTCACAACCACAATCTTACTTTAAAACCCCTCCTTTTACACACCCTACCGCCAAATCTCTACCAATACTCTCAAACTCTCTTCAGATTCTCCACACAAAACCAAATCATCCGCATATGTATATGTAATATGTATTTAAAAAATATATATCAATAATATATAACTCATAATAATATATATATATATATCTTAATAGCAATTGCATGCTAATATATATAATAATATAATAATAATAATAATAATAATATATATATATGATTTATCTAATAATATAACATAATAATAATAATATGTAATATAACTCTTCTTATTTCCTTCTTCAATAATAATAATAATAATAATATGTATGTAATAATATAATAATAATAATAATAATAATATAATATAATAATATCTTTCAATAATAATATAATAGCAACTAATATGTATGTAATTCTAGGCATAGGTCCACACATGGATGCTGGGTGGTGTCGATCGCAAGAATGTATTATTAATACTCCTGCGACCGTTCATGGGAAGAGTGGAATAGCAGAAGGGGTTCCCACCCCAAGAGACATGCGAAGATAATCTTCATACTGAGCAACTGCGTCGAAACCTCCAACACTAGACCTCATTCCCTCATTGATAACTTTATTATAAAAATCAAATTATGTGCTTTAATTCATTTTATATAACAACATATATATATATATATATATATATATCTTTATATATATATATATATATATATATAACTTATGCTTCATTGTTATATATATATATATATATATATATAATATATATATATAATAATTATATTTTAAAATCGCAATCACCAGCAACCTTATATATATACTGCTATACCTTCCCCCCCCCTGCATACGCTTATATATATATATATATAGCAACAATATAATATATATATATATATATATATATATATATATATATGTATGCTTCAACATACCTGCTGCTCTGCTATATACTGCTGCTATATCTTTCTACGCCATCTTTGCCTTCACTTCCTTATATGATATATATATATATGTTGAAAACGTTTTATTCAATGCATGGAAAGGTTTGACAGGTGGGTTTTCACTCCTTTTCTGATTTGACAACAAGAAAAGCTACTAAAAGCTTTTCAGTCATCACAATTCGTTCCTACTTGCTGGTCTTCATAAACTTACATCTTGGTTCAGGTCGGTCGTCGACCAGATATTGACTTAAAGCAGCTGAGATTGTATATACTGAGTAGAATTCCATCTCACCCAACAGGATAGTAGGTTCTAAGTATTATGCTGGACTCGTTCATAATTTGTCAAAATCGGATCTTGGTGGGAATAATCTTTCTTTCAACTAAGATTCGTAGTGTAGAGTTTGTCTTAATTGACATTTTCTACTTTGTCGTATTTCAATTAGTCGTTTTTTGCTGTTTATTCTCCACAAGTCGTTTTTAGTCGTAACTAGTCATCTATTGTCGTTGTAGTTGTCGTTGTCGTTGTCGTTTATTCATCATTAGTCATCTTTAATCAAAATTAGTCGTCTTTTGTAGTTATCTTTTGTTTAGTCGTCTACTATTGTTTATTCGTCATTATGCGTCTTTAATCGAATTTAGCATAACTGTCAGTCATTTTCTTCTTAGTCCTTTTCTTTGCATCGTATTTCTGAAGTGACGAGTCAGAAATGCTTTGTTTTATGAATATTATGTTAACCTATTCTAAATTATTATCTAGAGGAGATTCGCCATAACAGCAAATACCTACAACTACGACGAATTGTAGTGGGTTCATTAATTAAACTTTTAGCTTATCAGAGTCGTAGATCCTCCCCCAACATGGGCAGTTACAGATAAGAAGAGAGACATCTCTTTCAAGAGAAAGATGCATCAAAACAAAATCAGTATGGATCATACTACTAAAATCCTGGTAAGTTGATGTCCCTTTTTTTTCCAGCTTGAAGATACAATTTGTCCAAAATGTTATATATTTTTTACGGCACAGTACGCCACCAGACAAGTCTAAGGGACACCTTTTCTGTAAACGTCTTGCTGTTAAGATTATCGAAAGCTGTAAACTGAAGCATACATCCGAACAAGATGGCTAATTTAAACATCATCAAGCTTCTAATAATATTTGTGTGATTGTACTTAAAAAATTATATACTTAATAATAAAACTATTTTTTTACAGCTATTTAGCAAGTGTCTTGAAATTTATTCCTCAACATTGAAAGAAAAAAAATTTGGTAATTGTTGAATTTAGTTAATGTAAAACCATTTGTTTTGTATTTATACAATTTTTTTAGTTTGTTGTGATTTTTACAAAAATCCGAAATATAGCGGTTCTGCTATGTAATTACCAATTGTTTTTTCTTAATTTCAAGTTGAAAATAACGCTTTTAATATATATGTAATAATAACTATCTGCTTTAGCCTAGGGCTAAGCTATATATATTGCTAATCTCACTTTGACCCAAAATACAAGAATTATCGCCGGAAGAAATTTTCGGACTGGGGCCCTGGGGTTCAGGGTTGGCCGCAGAGTACTGGCAGTGTTGCCAACATCTTTGCATAGATTAATGCTAAAAAAATAGTGGAAAAAATTTAAATTTCTACTAACAAGGAATATAAAAATAAGGCTTTAAATACTCTACATATTTCATTTATTATTTCAATTAATTACTTTATAGTTATTGCTCTTGTATTTGTTTTCTCATTTTCTCATCTAACATTAAAGTTGTCAACCTAACATCTAGCTATTTCATTTTTTTTTTTTTTTTTTTTTTTGCAATTTGGCGATTCTAAAAAAAAAAAAAAAAAAACTGCTATAAAAATTATTATATACTTCCTCATATATCTCCTCTATTTTGCTTATTTTAGTATTTTATTTTAGGATATAAAAACTATTAGCTATATGCAGTATATTAGTTTTAGTGGAATTTATATTTTGTCCCTTCCGAAATAATTATTAAATTTTCACTAAAAATTAAAACGAGTTCACTTCATATTCAATAGCGATCCTAATTTGTCGTGCTTGTGAAATCAAAATTTTAATAATCAAAAATGTAAAGTGTTAGGAGATAAATTGTAATTTTCTCTTTCTCAACCTTTATCAACCTACCTCTATTCTCTTTACCTCATACTCACCTAACAATTTAACCTAATAAGTTAGTTAGTTATATTTTAATAAAGCCACAAGGCTGAGTTATCTTAAAAGCTACTAGAACTTCCTCAAGGACCAAAAAAGTCTTTGAATAACCAACAAACTCAAGGTAAGACTTATGTAGTTACACAATTGTACTTATATATTAATTTTTAGTTTAATAACATTCAAAGACTTTTTTGTTTAATTTAATCTGCTTTAGATTAAATTTTCGTCAATTGTGTAATCTATATAGGTCTCAACGAACGGGTTTGTTGCAAGTTCTTGAGTGCTAGCAATATTGCAAATTATAATCAAGCAATCTCCGAGGCTTATAGCAGTTTCGATATTTTGTGTATTATTAGTACAAAATCAATTTAAAATTAAGGTTTATTTGAACATGTGAAAATATTAGAGACTGTAGAAGCCACATGGGCCTATCGAGACTAGCCTATTGGCGTTTTTGTCCTAAGTTTAGTTAGTCCTAGTGTATTTAATTCAAATTTTGGTAAGAGTTAGAAAAGCAATGCATCATTGCCTAACCATTCCCTTTCAGTGTTTTCCTCAAAAAATTCAAGCTCAAACTTAGGCCTTGTAGGCCTAGGTCATTTTCAACCTCAAAATTTATATTTTTTTTTGTGGTCTTCTAAACCTTTTCAAAATTCAAATCAAATAATTTGGCCTGGTGGTAGGTCATATCTCAATTTTTCTTTAAAAAAATTCAATTTCAAAGTTAGGCATTCTAGGTCTAGATCACTTTCAACTTCAAATTTTTAGTTTTTTTTTGGTCTAACAGACCTTTTCAAAATTCAAATCAAATAATTTGGCCTGGTGGTAGGCTATCTTTCATTATTTCATCTTTCTTCAAAGTTTCATTTGTCCTTGGGTCATTCTAGCCAAATTTCATCGAAAATGTCTGACCCAGAGATACAAGCCCTTCTTGATAGAGTTAATAAAAAATCTAAGCCTATAGTTCAAGCCATTTCATCCCTCAAGGCACAAGTAGATATTTATCTTAGTCAGATAGAGAGTAGGCCTACAGATAATAAAGATAAAGATGCAGTTTATGTAAAAGATCTTGTAGAGGAAGTAGAGTCCTTGTTAAAAGATATTAAACAAAAGGATACAAATATTATAAAAATATTTAATAATAATGAAGTTGACTCCCTCATTCCTGAGTTTCATAATAAGGAGTTGTGTAGTCAGATTCAGTACCAATGCTCAATTAAATCAAAATTAAGTGAATTAAAATCTAAAGGGGATCAAAATGCCACCCCTCCAAAAATACTTGCTCTCATTTCAGTGAATCTGTTCTTAGAGCTATAGATTGTGGTTTCTTTGAGGGCAATGAAACTGATAAGTTTGCTTATAAAACCTTCATTTCAAAATTTAAGAGTTCCTTAGATTTACAGAAAAATTTAAGTGAATCCATTAAACTTCACTGCTTAAAAAATAAATTAAAGGGATATGCGTACTCTCTGATTCAGAATCTTTCTATTAGTGGTAATAATTATAATAAGGCTCTTGAACTTTTAGACAAAGAGTTTTTAGACGAAAATTTCATCATTGATGAAATTATTAAAAAAATAATCAACTTAAAACCACTATTTGACCCAACGTATAATGTGACAAGGGTTTGCTTAAATGATATCAGAACATTAATATATAAACTTGAGAGTTATAACCTCAAATATCTTGAGGAGGCTACAGGATTAGTAGTACTTAGCCACATAGTTTTATCAAAATTACCTAATGTGGTAGTAAAGGAAATTACTCGCAAGTTGAATACCAATTACCCCGATTTAAATCAAATATTCGATAGCTATAATGCAGTTATCAAAAATATTGTTAAAACGTCAAATCATAATAGTCAAAATTTACATCCAGTTCCTCCCCATAATAATTATTCAAAATTTAAAAAAATTATTACTTCGGATAAGCCTAATTTTAAATTTAAAAATAATGAAAATCAAAGGATGAATGAGTCCTTAAAATCTAATAATAGGCCTGATTCCAATTCTGCTTTGCAAAATTTCAAAACTCATACTAATGAAGTTGGTGGAAATGAAGCTTCTCTTAGTATTGATTCTTCCACTTCTAAAATCAAAAGTTATTCAAAATCATGTAGTTTTGTTCATCCCAAGGTCATGTGATGACCAATTGCAATGTTTATCAAACGTATGAGTTAAGAATTAAAAGGTGTAATGAAATAAATCTATGACCCGCAGATCAGTGTCCTGGACTTGAGGAGCAATTTTCTTTCAGTTACTTAAGTTTGCAATAAAAGAAGTCATATTACTGCTCTTTGTAAGCAAAGGAAAAGTTTCACTCTCAAAAATGTATGTCTTAGCTATAGCCAAAGTACCAGCAATTTATATTTGTTACCATCAATTACTATAAGGGTTGGTAGAGGTAAAGTTTCAGCTTCAGTTCGATGTCTAGTCGACCGTGGCTCACAGAGGTCCTAGTTTTCTAAAAGAATTGCTTGACAAACTCAATATATCTGTAGAGAATCATAAAAGCACTCGATACGATATAAAACCTATTTGGGGTGTTTACCGCCGCAGTTTGAAAGAGGACTGATTTCTTGATGCATATATGGACCAGTCTTGTTTCACCCTTCCTCTTTTGGTTGATGAGGATCTTCAATTAAGTTATGAGATTAAGTTCGTAGATCAGGCTCTAATTAATTTGAGAAATAAATCTTACAAATTAGCTGATTCTGGCTATAAAGAGTCTAATAACTCATTTTTTGATTTGGATGCCTTAATAGGCATTGATTTAATAGAGTATTTCCCTCAACTAGAATTGATTAAATGTATGAGTGGATCTGCTTTTAAGTTAAGAGATGGTTCTATTATTCCATTTGGAAATATTACTAATTTTATATACAATAATAAAATAAGAGTTTCAAATCCACCATACCATCAATTGTTCAAAATCATAATCATATTCAAAATCAAAATCTAAATCAAAACCAATTGCAGGTTAACCATCCTTTGGTTAATGCAGTCTTAAATCCGATACATTCTTATTTTAATCATTTAAAGCCACATACTAAGTATTCACAAGGTGAGCAAGGATCCAAGAAGCATGTTCAAACTGAGTCCTTAGGTATTGAAGGAATTTATGCATAATAATAAATCTGAAGATGATTTGAAACAAGAATTGAAAAATTCAAAGGTGGTATAGAGTTCAAAGATGGGAAATATCATATAGATCTTCCATGGATTGAAGATAAACTTCCCTTGTTGCCCTCAAACTATAACATTGCTCTTTCAGTACTTAAAAGAGTTCATGAAAATTTAGAAAGAAAAGATTTAGCCTATGATGATGTCTTTCAGCAACAGTTAGCAGATGGTATTATTGAAGAGTTCAGAGTATCTCCCTATGAGTATAAAAATTATATTTGGGTTCCTCACAGACCAGTTATCTAAACTGATGAACAAGTATCAACAAAGGTTAGGCCTGTTTAACTGTTCTCTTAAAACTAATTCTTTACCATCTTTAAATGAGGCAGCTTATACTGGACCAGATCTTATGTCTTCCTTATTATGACATTTATTTAGGTGTTTCAAATCAAATCAATTTGTTATGCTAGCTGATATAAAGCAAGCCTTCCTTCAAATTAAGTTAAGTTAAAATCTATCGAAGACCGCAATCGCTTTTGCTTTTTTTTTGGAAAAGCAATGGTCAATTAAAGGCTTATCGATACTCAACCATTGTTTTTGGTTTCACATCCTCACCTTTCATCCTCAATTATATTATCAAGCATCATACTCAGTCTTATGAGGATGATGCATGTACTCAGATTCTATTAAAAAAATTTTCGTTGATAATTTAATTATTAGTGGCAATGATCTACAACATTTAAAAGAACTTTATCATGAATGCAACAAAGAATGGAAGATAGTGGTTTCCACTGGTTTTCCATCTTAGAAGTTGGGACTCTAATAATGATCAATTAAGAGCTGTTATGGAAGAAGAGTGTAGAATAGTTCAACATCAGGAATCAGAAGATAAGGTTCTTGGATATCTTTTTAATCCTCTTACAGATAAGTTAAAACTAGCAAAATTTTCAGTAAATGCTGATGCAAATACCAAAAGATTGTTGTTATCTGCTGCGTCCAAGGTTTTTGATCCTTTAAATATCTTTTACCCGTAACTTTAAGAGGTCGGTTATTAATTAGGAAATTATGGCAATTAGGTCTCAATTGGGATGAAAAGGTCCTGCCGATGTTTTAATTTCCTGGTCTTCTCTATGTTCGGATTTAAATAAATTACATAATATTGAAATTGAAAGGTGTGCTTTCTCACCTTCTCCTCAACTTTTTATTCGTATTTTGTGATGCTTCAACATCTTGTTATGGTTTTGCAGTTTATAGTATAGGCCAAGGTTCTAATTTAATATTCTCAAAGGCCAAGGTGGCCCCTCTCAAATCTAGGGCTTTGCCCTCTTTAGAGTTGTTATCTGTGTTTTTATTTTTCAAGTGTATCAAATCAATATTATCAGAATTTCCTAATGTTCAGTTCAAAAACATAAAAGTGTTTGTAGACGTTCAAATTGTTCTTTCATGTCTCCTGTCCGGAAGAGCAAAAAATAAAAATATTTTTGTAAATAATAGGCTCAAAGAAATTTATCAAATCAAAAATCAAGTTGAGCAAGAGTACAAAGTATCCATTTCTTATGCTTACATCAATACTGCTGAAAACTCAGCAGATCTGATTACCAGAGGTGTTACAACCTCTACTTTTCTTTCGTAATTGCCATTATGGCTTAAGGGTCCTTCTTGGATTCTTATAGATCAATCTCAATGGCCTATTAATAAACTTAAATGTTTGTCTGAGGTCAGTAAAAAAAAGACTTTACAATGTCACACATCTGTGGTTGTTACTCAGTCTTTGTTACCCTTTAAGGACTACTCAAGTGTGCATAGGCTTTATAAAGTAACTTCAAAATATTCAAATTCATTAGCAGTAAGGGGCTGGATGAAGATTGTGATCAGAAAGCTCAACTCTATTGGTTGAAGATAATGCAGCAGCATTGTTTTTCTAAGGAGATATTATTTCTCCAAAATCCTAAAAAGGATGAAATTCCACTGCTAGTTAATCAACTTAATTTATTCATAGATGATAAAGGCCTCATCCGATCCAAAGGGAGAATTGCCAAGACACTTTTATATAATGATGATGTGATAAATCCAATTCTTCTTGGCATGGATCATCATCTCACTAAATTAATCATAAGAGATTTTCATTCTTGATGTAAACACTTGGGTGTTCAAACCACTATCAATTTCATCAGAGCTCATGGCTTTTGGATTACCAAGGCCAGGCAGGCTGTAAAGAATGTTTTCTATGATTGTATAGTTTGCAAAAAATTTAACAGTATTCCCTTTAAATATCCAAAAATGACTAATCTTCCTCATCATAGAGTTAATTTTGTGCGTCCCTTTGAGCATACTGGTGTGGACTTTACAGGGCATCTCTTCGTAAAGATTAATGATAAGGAACTTCAAAAAATGTATCTGTTAATTTACACCTGCCTTAATATCAGAGCTATTCATGTTGATGTCCTTCCAGATATGTCCACTGAATCCTTTTTACTTTCATTCCAACTTTTCAAAAATATATATGGCATACCGTCCAATTTGTACTCAGATAATGCCAGGGATTTCAAACAAGGTGGAAATATACTGTTAGAATCTTTGTCTTCAGATATGTTCTCTGAACATATGTGTGTGTCAATAACATCAAACATTACAAGATTCCAATCTATTCCAGTTAGGTGGGATCAGTTTGGGAGAGAATGATACGAACAGTTAAGGGATGTCTCTATAAAACTATAGGTAAAGCAACCTTAACCTACTTTCAGCTGTTAACAAGTATTTCAAATATCACCAATGTTATCAATTCAAGACCTTTAACCTATAGGTCATCAGATAATGATTTGGAAGTTATTGCTCCAAATTCCTTTTTGAAGCCTTATTGCAATTCAAACCTCGTATTCAATGAAGTTTCCAACCCCATATGGAAACAACTTCCTCCTTCACAACAAGACTTAGCCATAACTCTAACTGCTCAAGGAAGAGTTTTAGAGACTTTCAGGAAATTATGGTATGAGTCTTATCTATTAAATTTGCGCCAGACAAGTAGAAATCTCTATCAGTCAGAGTGGACCAACAGAATAAAGGTTGGAGGTATAGTTCTGATTCACACATCTAACAAACCTAGACCCTTCTGGCTTTTGGGCAGAGTTCTGGAAGTCATTGTTGGCAGTGTTTCTTTCAGGCATACTTCCGGGGGGGGGCATTGCCCCCCCGGAGACAGTCGAGTGCCTCCCCGGAGAAAATCGAGCATGAATTAATTTTTGCCGTAAATTACAAAATAAAGCAATAAATATAAAAAAAAAAGTATGTTTAAATCTATATTATCTAGCCATAAATAATAAAATCAGCCAAAATGCATGAAAAGTTGCTAGATATGGCCATAAAATAACAAAGTTGTCAATTCTGACTTCTGAGAAGTCCGTGAACGATTGAGAACGTTATGTGAGAAAATAGGTATTGCTATAGAAATTTCTTTCGGAGAAGGTCCTATTATGTAAGGAGTACTTTAGTTAATATATAGTTATTAGTGTTTATTTTTCTCATGATCTCATATATATATATATATATATATATATATATATATATATATATATATATATATATATATATATATATATATATATATATATATATATATATATATATATATATATATATATATATATATATATATATTTCTGCTCCTGTGTGTGTGTGTGTGTGTGTGTGTGTCCTCTCTCTCCTCCTCTCACTCTCACTGTCTCTCTCATATATATATCTCAGTATATATATATATATATATATATATATATATATATATATATATATATATGTATATGTAATATGAATTAGGGGTCAGTCAAATGAGTGAGAGTACAGAGGTGGTTGCTCGACCCCTTCAGAAAAAATTTATATTTTGCATGCTGT
>JABUQX010140815.1:0-10000 GCA_015478945.1 Trachelipus rathkii
ATCGTGTGCGCTGGTTCAGTTCTTCTCGGATTGGGTTAACCGGATTTTCCGCACGTTATCGATGAACAACTTCGCCGTTCGTCTTTGCTCACTCATGCTCAAATATCTATATAATATATATATATATATATATATATATATATATATATATATATATATATAAATGTGTGTGTGTGTTTGTATGTGTGTGTGTGTTTGTGTGTTTGTATGTATTTATACATATTCCCCTTTCAAGTAATAAGTATATATGCCTAAATCCTTTCTTCTTCGGCAATGTATTTCCCCTCTCCTATCTGTCAAAGCTCGTAAGAGTTATGGGAAACAGATGTTCTGTCTTTATTTCAGTCATTCAATACAAAGGGGTAAAAATTATATTTAATATGCAGTGCCGCTCTACCAGATAAAATTCATCGCGAAAAATACTTGAAATCGTAGAAAAACGCAGGAACTTACCGTAATAACGCGGGAAACTGCGGTAAAAACGCGTCGATCGAAGGCTCAGGCTCAGGCTCAGGCTCAGGCTCAGGCTCAAGGCAAAGATCCGAAATAAAAATCTACGGTTAAAAAATATATACCAGAATTCCAGAAAAAAAGTGCCAAATATGCTAAAACATACCAAATATAACTATGGTGCCAGATTTAGCCGTAAATCTGGCACATGTCGTTCTTGCTATATTACTTACTCGTTCACAGCATAGATCAAATAAGAATGTTTCCCCATACATCATTAAGGTCCGAAATTTGAATAGTGACATTTGGTTGTTTGTGTAATTAATGTTAGAAACGAGAGGGACAGAGACATACTTAAAACACAAAGTACTTTGCTTAATGCTTTAAAATAGTGTGTACCATAATCGAAGTAGTGTAAGGAAAGTGATTTAGCATTTCAAATTGCACATTTATATTTTTGGGAGATTTTTCCATTTTATTAATTTCCGTTATAAATTTATGAAAATATGCAATGCTAATCTTGGACCATAAATTTCTTAATTTTTATTCGATTTTAATAAATTTTAAAGGATAATATATACAAGTATATATATATATATATATATATATATATATATATATATATATATATATATATATATATATATATATATATATATATATACTATGCCCCCTGCTCCTAAAAGTTATTACCAAAATAATTATTAAAACAAAATTATAAAAACTGTCGCTCAAATGGTTTAAATTTTCTATTGGATAAAATCAGTTAATAAAAGTTTATAAAGAATAAGTTATCTTTTATTTCTTAGAGGGTAATAATTATTTTTGTAAGAATTAAAGGTGAGAATTGTTTTAAAGCGAAAGTAGGTAAAATAATAATAATGTAATGTGTGTGTAATAGTAATAATAGTAATAGTAATGGTAATAGGACCGTGGTAGGTGTGTGTGTGTGTGTGGTGGTCAATCAATTAATCAATCAATAATAATAATAATAATGGATTTGTCTTTCGATCGTATAAAGGACAAATTCCTATATATATATATATATATATATATATATATATATATTATATATATATATATATATATATATATATATATATATATATATATATATATATATATATATATATATATATATATTCAGATTCAATCTCAAACTTCCACCTGAAACACCTAGGAAGAAAAGCAATTCTCCCCATCACAGAAATCTTTAACAAATCTTGGAATCTCAACTATATACCCCCAATCTGGAAACAAGCATTCATTCTCCCAAAACTTAAACCCAAAAAAGACCCCAATTCCCCATCCTCCTATCGCCCAATCTCTCTCCTCTCCACCATCAACAAACTGCTGGAGAAACTAATATTAAACAAAATATCCCCACACATCACCCTCCCAAAATTCCAACACGGATTTAAAAGCAATCATTCAACAACAACAGCCCTCACTTCCCTCACCCAACATATAATAAATGGCTTCACCAATCCCATCACACAGATCCATACTCACAGCCATCGACATTAACAAAGCCTTTGACACTGTCCCCACATATATCCTTATACAAAAAATCCTTCAATCCCCCCTAGAAAACAACGATAGAAAGTGGCTCTCAAACTTCCTCACCAATCGATACGCCAAAGTCCTCCATAAAAAACACCCTCTCACACTCCATTAAACTGCAACGGCGTCCCACAGGGAGCCATTCTCTCTCCATTCCTGTTCAATCTCTTTACAGCTGATATCCCTACACCCACCAATCCACCAAACTAATTACTTGCGCAGACGACATCAGTCTCATTTCCCAGCATCCACTTGTAAACACAGCCACCCAACACACAAGAATACCTACAATTATTAGAAATTTGGTTAATCACCAATAGAATGACAGCTTCCCCCCTTAAATCCTCCATCACACTCCTAACCACAGACCGCCACCAATCCACATTCCATCCAATAGTTTACCTGAACAACAACCCCCCCTAAACAAAACCCCAAAAATATTAAGACTCACTTACGACACACATATGACTTTCTCCCCCCACATCGACCAAATTACTTCCTCAACCCAACGGAAATTAAACACCCTCCGAACCCTCTCCCAACACAACTTCAGCGACAGAAAGCACACCCTTACCACAACCTACAAACAACTCCTCAGAACAAATATAAACTATGCCTCCCCGCATGGTTTCCAGCACTATCACAATCCAACATAAACAAATTACAAGTTACACAAAACACTGCCCTTAGAATAATCACTGGATGTACTAAAACAACCCCCATCCAGCATTTACACGACGAGACTCATATTCTTCCCATCCCTACCCACTTGAAGATGGTAGGGACACAATTTTTCCAGAAAACACTCAATCCAACCCATCCATGCCACCAAATACTCTCCAACCCCCCCCCCGACACAGACTAAAATCCCCCCCTCCTCACCAGCCAAACTTTATAATGACATCTACAACAACATTCCCCCTCCACCCCCAAACAGGTCTTGCTCACTCACATCCAAACACAATTAACTAACACATATCTACAAAACCGCCCCAATAACAGTCTACTAAACACCCCATCCCCAAACATCTCCCCAACAGAAGAATCACTGTCCAGAAGAGACCAAATTAACCTCGCCCGGAGCAGATCAGGTCACCACCCAAAGCTTATGCAATACAAATTCAGATTCAAACTTGACAATGTAGTTTCCCCCATCTGCACAAGATGTCGTATATCCCAGGACACAATGGAGCACTTCCTTCTGGAGTGCCCTGCCCTCGACGCCCCCCGTACCACCTTTGCTGTAACTCTTCTCGACCTGTGGAACCGCCCAAGAGCAGTGGCCGGCTTTCTGGAGGCGGTGTGGCCCCTCCAATAAGGTGGGTCAGGGGCAGAAATGTATGTATGTATATATATATATATATATATATATATATATATATATATATATATATATATATATATATATATATATATATATATATATATATATATATATATATATATATATATATTTTTTTTTAAGTATATATATGTATATGTTTTAATATGTATGTAACTTATGTATATGTCTTTCTGTATGTATATATATGTATGTATATGTATGTATACCAACCAACAACAATAATAATAATAATATGTAATATGTATGTATGTCTTCTTTTTTGCTAAAGGTTGGCTAACAATGCAAAATTATATTTACACAATAAACACAATTACATTAAAAAAGTTACCTATTCCGAATGATTTAAAAATAAAATATAGAGAAAATAATAAATTTATACTTTATGTAATTAAATTGTAAAATTTTTTTGAAGTTGTATCTGAAGTCCATTCTTGTCGTTTTCTTGTATATAAGTCAATCACAAGATGTCAAAAAAAACAATTGAGGACAATATCTCTTTCAGTTGCAAGCGCAACGAGGGCATTCAGTCTATCTTGTCCCATTGTATTCCGAATAACGGTTTTAATTCTTTTTAATCTAGAAAAGCATCTTTCAGCTTCAATAGATGACATTGGAGTAGTTATTAAATTTTCTAGCAACTTTAATGTTTCTTCAAAAGTCTGATCTGTTCCTTTTTCCATAATGTAGTTAAAAGAATCAAGAGCTCCTTTCCGAAAATAGAAATCTTCTCAACAATATATAACTTCAAGTTCAGATTTGAGTCTCAAGATGTTAAAAAATGGATAAACAGTTAGTCTTTTTAAATGCAACTCAATACTCAGTAGCTTTTTTTATTTGTAGTAATTAGAAGCATTTAACGATCTTCTTCTCTTCCCCTCACAATATCATACGTTCCCTCAATTATGGTAGTCCATTATGGTGGTCATACTGTTTCTAATCTAAACTAATTCTATTGTAGTTCACTCACAGCTTGTTTTATGAGAGCTACGTCTGGATTTCTTGATTGAATTTTTATTATAGAAACAATCTACGTGTTGCATTATATGGCAAAAAACGGTGCGCCAAAATACAAAAGTAGGATCAGTCAATAGTCTTTGCAAACCTCCTGCTCTCGTGTTCCTCCTTGTTTGCTTTCGTTTCGAATTTTTTCAAAGCACTCTAACAATGGCTCTCTATGTTCAAAAACCATGTTTACAGTTCGGATGTTAAAATTATATCCGTCATGTCTTCAAACCCTTTCCTAAGTCTCTCTCTCTCTCTTCTCGGCTCTCTCGCCTCTCCATCTCTATCTCCCTATCATATATATATATATATATATATATATATATATATATATATATAAAATAATAATAATAATAATAAAAATAATAATAATATAATAATAATAATAATAATAATAATAATAATAATAATAATAATAATAATAATAATAATAATAATAATAATAATAATAATAATAATAATAATAATAATAATGATATTATGCTAATCGCTCCAAACTTGTATATTTTATTGTATCACTGCCAGACGTATAATTTTACATGACTATAGGAGTAAGATTGGAGCGAAAACGATTTTGCTCACTCTCACGCTTCTTTTATAAATAGAAATTCAAAATAACTATATACAACTGATACGAGTATGTTTATTCGATTTCTTATTATTAGATGAAACCATCGTACGTTTCTACCTTATTACAAAACAGTTTTTTAAAATTTGCATTCAATTATTTATCATTAATTGAAAACATGGTGTTTTAATTAAGTGTTTTAATTCAGAATTTATGCTTAATTAATGGAGGAGCGGTCACTCCATCGTTCCTATACACGAGTCGCCCCTGAATTATATATATATATATATATATATATATATATATATATATATATATATATATATATATATATATATATATATATATATATATATATATATATATATATATATATATATATATATATTTATATATATATATATATATATATATATATATATATATATATATATATATATCTTTTCTCTCTCTCTCTCAATTCCGTTCCATCTTTCATGTTGTTTCATAATCATTTCTCTCTCTCTCTCTCTCTCTCTCTCTCTCTCTCTCTTTCTCTCTCTCTCCTCTCTCCTCTCTCCTCCCTCTCTCTCTCTCCTATATATGTATGTATGTTTAATAATTAGAGAATATATCACAATTCAAGAGTCTTATAAGAACGGATGACGAAATAAAAGCCAACAATATTCTCAATGCATAAAAATCCAGTTAAGCCATTTACAAGAACCAAATCTTTCTCGGCAGTCAGTCATGACATAGAAAGTATGAAATTATTATTATTGTTTTTTAATTTTGTTTAGTGCCTAGTAATGATCAAAGATTATTAATTAAGCTATTAATGAAAAAGAAATAATTTTTAAGGTTTTAGAGTAGGTTGCCATTGTTTGATAGCTGGGTTGTTGCCAGATTTTGAAGGTTTTATTTATTTATCAATATTTATATTTGTTTGCTTGCTTCTTTATTTATTTACTTAAAATTTTGTTATGAGATTCAAAGATTTTAACTTACAAATTAATAAGTTTAATTGTTCCATGACTTTTATTATAAGTATTGCTGTTTGTATGGGTGTGGTTGATGGAATGAATGGATTGAGTGGACGTGGGGGTTGGCGTGGTCGGAGGTTCTCTATTGACTTTGCCAACAACGTCCATGGCCTAGACGCTAACTTCGAATCTGTGGAGTATCACCTCTCTAACTCTCATCCTAACCTCTTACTTCAATCTGAGACTCAGTCATCCAGGTATTCTTTCTTCTTGGCGCTTCTTTTAAATTATCAAGTTGAACTATATATTTTAACACGAAAAAAATTAAATAACTACATTTTTAACAAAAAAAAAAAAAAAAATTAAGATGCTCTTAAATTTCAAAAATGTAAGCAATTAAAATATAAATTTCTTAATTAAAATAACTTTTGTTGGTTTTATTCTCCTTTTCATAAAAAATAATTATAGCAAATTATCTTTTACGTTTAATTAAATTTATTTTAACCGAAAAGTACTTTTAAAGATTTCCAATTTATTAAACTTTCCAATTATTAAATTATCCAATTATTATTAAACTACTAATAATTTTGTTATTAAATTAAAATTAATTAAATATAGATAAATTTTATTAACTTTAATTAAGTATAATATCTTTTCGTGATTTTAATTAAGAAGCTACAAAATATTTTTTTAAAATTTTGTATCAAAATAATAATAATAATAATAATAATAATAATAATAATAATAATAATAATAATAATAATAATAATAATAATAATAATAATAATAATAATAATAATAATAATATGAATTAAATATGATATTGCATGTTAAATTTTAAACGTTTAAGGTTTTTTAATAGTTTTGATTCAAAAATCTGATTCTTAGAAATAAATAAATACATTCGTTTTATAGTTCACTGAACTATGAACAAAGCTGTGAAAAGTGAAAACGTTCAATGGGAAGTTAAACGAAATTAAAATTGAGTCTTCTCAATTTAACTTTGTAATTATTCAAAAGGTTTGATTTTCTTTCATTTTTTAGTGTAAGATACTTTTAAACAGTGGCGAGTTGCCAATATTTTAGCGAACGGTTCTCTGCTTTGTCATAAAGATTAGCTGCCAGTTTGCTTTCCTGTTTAATCACACAGCTAAAGAATTAACTAAAGGTTTACTGAACCGACTCCGGCTCACAACTGCTTCTTAATGATATATATATATATATATATATATATATATATATATATATATATATATATATATATATATATATATATATATATATATATATATATATATATACATATATATATATATATATATATATATATATATATATATATATATATATAACTATATATATGCTATATATATCAGTGTGGCTCATGAACCGAAAACATGGGGAGGCACTTCAATATATATATATATATGCTTATAACACCCTATATATATATATATATATATATATATATATATATATATATATATATATATATATACTCTCACTGCCATATATATATTTATATATATATATATATATAGGCGACTCCTACACTCGTGCTATTCGTGCTTAGCATTATTTATTATTATAGAAATGAACAATATTCTTCAAATTTTGCAGTTATGATAAATTCTCTTATTTTTTTTGTGAAAATAGGTCATCTGAAGAATACATTACATTGTATAAATGAAAATTATGTAAAATTTAAACAAAAAGTGTAAGCATCATCGCCATTGAATAACCCTATTTTTAATCAATTATAAATTGTAACGGCTCGTACCTCTCCAAAAATGCAGAGAGTAAATTTCAAGACGGTATACAATACATATTCGTGAATTTAATTTTTTTACAAGTTGTTTTTTTTTTCCTGTCTAAGAATCTAATAAAACACTCGTTTAATTTAAGAAAAAAAATTAAAATAAACATTTACTTGTTCTTAATGCACATTTAGGATAAAAATAATTCATATATTTAAATTCTAATATCTGAATTTGAAAGGAAAAACTAAGATACCCATAAAACCAATTATATGCTAAAAAAGAACTGTAGGAATGGATAACTCAAATATTTTATAAATAATTATTTTGTTAATTATATATAAATAAATAAATAAATAAATGAATTAATGAATAATAATATGCTTTTTCTTTTTTTAGCTGAGTTTGATAATATAATTTAGCACCTTGCCTCCGTAGAAAGAAGAAACTTTGCCTCCAAGGCCCCGTGTCCTGCATTTTCGTAGCGAAAATGTTTTATGATTTCCTGTTGTATAAAGGTTGTAACATTTTTTTAAAGATTTAATTGATTTATTTAATTTAATGTATGAACTAAGAAATAGGGTAAATATGTATATCGTGTTCTATTATATATTCGAAAATTAAAGGTTTATTTTTGTCCTCCTTCTCCATTTGAAAATTGCTAAGTTTACACAGAAAAGGTTATTATTAAAAGATTCAAAATTACAACTAAAATTATTAACAAAAATATAGTAAATTTAGTATAACTCTCTCTCTCTCTCTATATATATATATATATATATATATATATATATATATATATATATATATATATATATATATATATATTTATATATATATATATATATATATATAACATATACCATATATATACATTAAATAATTTTTTTTATTTAATTTTTAAAAAAATTGGATTTGTTGCCAAATTTCGAGAGGAGGCTTTGTGGAAAAATCCTCAAAATAGACAAAATAAGAATAAGGTTTCTTTTACGTTGCCATGACAACCAGTGTTTTGAAAGCATTATAATTATGCTTTCTTGGAGGCACAAATCAAAATTCCTCCAGTCAAAGATCCTTATGAAAAATAATGTTTCGCAAGAGAATAAATGATCTTAATGTAAAATTAGCGTTCTTGTATAACATTTTAAACATTATTTTAATAGTAATAAATAGTAAATTGAATTATTTTATTACATTAGTTTCTTTTATTTTTTTTTAGATTAGAGGGAGGTGACCTCCTGTGCTTCTCTTACATTGTCGCTAGTAGATATATATATATATATAATAAAACGATTAAATAAATCTAAGCAGAAGGAAATGGAAAAAAAAGAGGCAGAGAGCTCGTCGAATCCTTTGAAGCGTCGCAGCACCGAGATCGACACCTCGGATGACGGCGTCAAAAAAACAGAAGGTCGAAGATGAAGAAGAAGAAGAAGAAGAAGAAGAAGGGGAAGAAGGAATGGAGAAAGCAAAGGAAGACAGGAAAGAGAAAGTAACATTGAAGCCTTTCGATTATTCCAATCTTAATAAATTCAAATCGAAAAATAAAAATAAATTCAAAGGACGACGACGTATTGCGGAGAAATTTAAGCAAAATAAAAATAAATCTGGTTTGTTTCAACAAAGTAATTCCAAATCAATTTCTTGGAAGAATGATAGTAAATAATTAATAAATTAATAAATAAATTAATAAAATAAATAAATAAATTAATAGTAAATTATTAATGGTGGTAAAAGTGATGGTGATTGTGACGGTAGTGATAATGATAATATTAACAATAAAACCCCCTCCTTGAATAGGGCCCTGCCCGTGAGCGGTGGTGACATTTAAAAAAAATAAAATAAAAAGAGTATATGATACTAGCAACTGATTAAGATGCTGATGAGAAAGATACGAAATTTGGAAATATTAAAATTTTAATAATAAAGTAAGCAAAAACGCTCATTTTACATGAGAAAGAAAACGAGATTTTAGTGCTAATACGTGAAAGAAATTGACGTAACGTAAAAATTAATGGAGTAAGAGAACAGTCCATATTTTTTCATTTAGAGATTCTGTGTATGCATAACAAACTTATATCAAAACCCTGAACTTAGAAGCAGGAAGCACAATACAACCTATAATTTTCCACTAGGCATTAAACTCAAAATGACTTTGTGGATCGACGATGAAGTAAATTTCGACCTAAGCGACATGGATATATTGCCGTAACAATTTTTTTTTTTTTGGGGTAAGATTTTACAATACAGAAAATATCCCGAGACGTCGCTCTGTCACGGGCGCTGTCAAACGTTCGATGCGTAATAAAGTAGGATATTTTTTTGAAAGTACTTTTATTTATTTTTGTATTTT
>JABUQX010140816.1:0-23302 GCA_015478945.1 Trachelipus rathkii
CTCAGCACCGTTCAGTTCCGGGTGGGTGTTTAACGTTTTCGCATTTATCGTGAAACGGCACCGCGTTTTCGTGCGCCCTTCAATTATTATTATTATTGCTTATTATTACTATTATTATTTTATTATTATTATTATTATTATTATTATTATTATTATTATTATTATTATTATTATTATTATTATTATTATTATTATTATTACTATTATCTGTTTTAATGACGTAACACAATTGAATAAAAGGCATATCTGCTTGGGATTACGTCATGTTATGTACATGAAGATCTCGATTGACAGAGAGGTGAAAAGTATATAACGTTTGATAGTTTCTAAATAACTCATTCTATTGTAGGCTTCTGTGGCGTTAACAGCTATTTTTCATCGCTCATAAAACAGATGTTTGTATATTTGTTTTGCATTTACAGTGATTGGATCAAGAATTGAAAACTGAGAGCAAAGAATTTGGTAAGTGTTTCTTAGAAGTTCAAAATATGATTAGTTAATAAATGCTCTTCTTCTTTAATCTTTACTATATTATTTCTTAAAAATTGAAATTTTCGTGTAATTATGTTTTGAAGTTTATTTTATTAATAAAAATTCTATAATAACATATTCAATCGTTAATATTATAAATACGTTAAATTAATTTATTGTAATCGTAATTTCTTTTAGCAATAAAAAGTAAAGGAATGTTTTTTACACAGAATCTTGTGAGGATTTTTTGCTTCTTAAGCACAAAACTCTCTTGGAAAGTTAAGGTGTCCATAATAATTAATTTTATTATCATCGTTCTCGTAACATTTATTTGTGTAGTAAGTATATATATATATATATATATATATATATATATATATATATATTTATTTTTATATATATATATATATATATATATATATATATATATATATATATATATATATATATATATATATATATATATATATAAAACATGTTGAGACTAATCTGCTTGAACTCTACCTTACATGGCTGTACCTAACCTAACCTAACTAACCTAACCTAACCTAACTAAACTAACCTGTAACAAACAACAACAACTTAGCAACTTAATAATAACAACTTAGCAGCAATCTGTGGAATTAATTTTCATTATTATGGTTTGTGATCAGTAAACTTTCAAAAGAATATAGAACACTAAACTTGTAAAGTTATTAGCTCCCTAACTTTCATTTCAAATATCATTTCATATACCATATATATATATATATTCTCTACTCTATACTATATACTCTATATATATATATATCCTTATATATATATATATATATATATATATATATATATAGATGCTATATATATATATATATATATATATATATATATATAATTATCTTGGAAATCAAACATTAACTTATTTAAATGTCTGTCATAAAGGAGAATAATTATAATCATTGCAAAAATTTTATTCTCGACTGAATTATTCATCTGGAAATAAGCCACAGTTATCTAGTTCTAATTTTTGATTTAATAAAGTTTACCCATTAATTTTATCTATTATTATTATTATTATTATTATTATTATTATTATTATTATTATTAGTAGTAGTAGTAGTAGTAGTAGTAGTAGTAGTAGTAGTAGTAGTAGTAGTAGTATTGTGTTTGATTGGGCTATAGTTCTGTATGCTCCACTTCCAAACAATATTAGAAAATGATATATATATATATATATATATATATATATATATATATATATATGTATATTATATATATATATATATATATATATATATATATATATATATATATATATATATATATATATATATATATATATATATATATATAGCGTTGATCCAGTTTCTATGAGCTGGGAATTTTAGTTTTAATAGGAAAAGCAACACTAGAGCCCTCCACATAGACATCTTTAATCAAAATTATAAACAACGTTTCGGAAAAATATACTGTTTCCATCATCAGGTGAAGTAACTAGAAATATAATACCAAATAATAATAAAATTCGAAAATGTACAATTTTACAAAGTTCAAAATCCTAAAACAAATTTAACAAATTTAACAATGTCTTGAAAATATATACAAAACTTTAAACATCATACCATTTATAAAACTAGATTTAATTTAGAATCCTTGGACGTCGCTTCCATTATATAATGCAGAATCTATAAATAAATATAATAATTATAAAGTTTATTTAATCAATTTGTCTAGGGGTAACTAAAATTAATAAATTTAAATAACAGGAGCAAGAAGTGTTTTCAAGGAACAAGAAAGCAATAACTTACCGATTGTATAGGGATATTTTACTAGCAAATACATCTAAGTAGGAAAGCAAGTCACAAATCGCTTCACAGCAGAGTACGTCAAAACAGTTGCAGCTTGAACGGACCAGAATCACTATTTAGGGAATTTATTTTTATGAATGAATAGTGTTTCTAAAATATGTAGGTTGGTTTGTGACTTTGTTTGGGTTAATATATTGAAATTGTTATAGTTAAAGTTGTGGTCTGAAGAATGGGAATGATCTCTGATGGAAGAAAAAGCTGGTGAACTCAAGAAAGTTTTTGTACGGGTGGAGACACCTCTGTGCTCATCGATCCTCACAAAATATTGACACAGTACTGCCAATATAAACAGCATCGCAGCTGTTACATGAAAATTTATAAATGATAGAGGAACGAAGAGATGCAGGCGTGTGGTCTTTATGGTTACAGAAGGAAGAGATTTTTCTTGTGGCTGTGAATACCAGATTAATATTCAACTGAGGAAAACATTTCTGCAAAAGGGAACTCAACTCTTTACGTTGCTTTATAAAAATGTGTTCGTAAAAAGGTAACTTAATATATACATTGCATTTAGGTACATTATAAGTCGGAGGATTAGATGAGTAACAGGAGATCAGAAAATCACTTATATATTTGTAAATTAATTTAGTAGGATAGTAATTATTTTTAAAAAATTTAAAAGAAAATTGAACTCATTATGCATAAGATCAAAAGTGGAACTGAGGTGATAACCTCTGTATATTAAAGTTTTAATACTATTGCATTTATAAATGAGAGGGACATGGCTGAAGAAATTAAGTCCCAAACCTGAAAAGGTTTTCTTGCGGTAGACGCTTACGGTAAATTTTGGAGTCGATTTCTTAATTAACATATCTAAAAATGGTAGAGTGCCATCCTCCTCCTCCTCTTTTGTAAAATTAATATTATTCACTTTGTTATTTAGTAGTCAAAAAAATGGTAAAAAACTTTGTCTTTATTTGAAAAAAGTAAAAAGGTATCATCTATGAATCTATTATAGTGAATTGGTTTAAATGAGGGGGGACAATTTTGTAACCAATTTTTCAAAATGTCTTTAGTATGAGTTTGCCAATGTAGCACTAAGGGGGAACCCATTGCCAGAGAGTCTATCTGCTGTATCATTAAAAAAGAAAAAAGTATCTTGAGTAGCCAATGTAAGCAAAGTTTTAAATTCGGCTTTATTAAAACCATGAAAGGTGGGGTTCTGTTGAAAAATATCATCAAGAAGGAACTCTATCGCATCTTTTACCGGAATATTTGTGTATAAGGATTCAATGTCAAAGCTCGTCATATAATAGTTATTTACATCAATGTTTAGTAACCAATTTTTGAAATTGTAGGAGTTTTTTACTATGAAATCGTTACTGGCAAATGGAGTTAAGAGTGGGACTAAGTATTTCGCTAGTTTATAGTTATGTGTATTAAAAGCTGCTAAAATGGGTCGAATTGGGACATTTTCTTTGTGAATTTTAGGGAGCCCGTAAAGTATTCCAGGGGAGGAGCCATGGGAGTAAATTTCGTTAAACACTGTTTTGCTTATTTTATCGGTTTTTAAAAGTTTACGTAAAAAACGGTTAATTTTTCTTCTAAATTGAGTGACATGCTCAGAGGGTCCTTATTCAAAACTGGGATAAATTTAGTGGGATCAGAGATAACATTAAGTACTTTATTGACATAGTCAGTCTTATCTAGTAGGACAACGCCAAGACCTTTGTCCGGTTTACAAATAATTAGAGATGAGTCACTTTTAAGGGACTTGAGTACACCAATGTCAGCTTTCGATATTAGGTATGAAAAAACTTTAGAAGGGTTGAACTTAAAATAGAATTTATGAGCGAGGAGTTTTACCTTAAGGGTCACTGCTTCCATATCTGAATTATAAGGTTCGTAGTTTTTTAGCAAATAAATTAGTCTCTCAAAAGCACCAAAATACTTATAAAAGTCTATACGATAAACTGGCAGGCAGAAGTTTAAACCTAAACTTAAAAGTCGTTTCTCCGTAGTTGACAAAATTTTAGAGGAGAAGTTAAATATATATTTATCTGAAACTAATGCAGAAGGTCGATTGAAGTTGTGTGAGACTCGTCAAGACAACAAATTACGATCTTTAATTAAATGTACATAGAAATGATCCTGCATAAAGACCACACGCCTGCATCTCTTCGTTCATCTATCATTTATAAATTTTCATGTAATAGCTGCGATGCTGTTTATTTGGGCAGCAGTCTGCGCCAATTTTTTGTGAGGATCGATGAGCACAGAGGTGTCTCCACCCGTACAAAAACTTTCTTGAGTTCACCAGCTTTTTCTTCCATCAGAGATCATTCCAATTCTTCAGACCACAACTTTAACTATAACAATTTCAATATATTAACCCAAACAAAGTCACAAACCAACCTACATATTTTAGAAACACTATTCATTCATAAATATAAACCCTCCCTAAATAGTGATTCTGGTCCGTTCAAGCTGCAACTGTTTTGACGTACTCTGCTGTGAAGCGATTTGTGACTTGCTTTCCTACTTAGATGTATTTGCTAGTAAAATATCCCTATACAATCGGTAAGTTATTGCTTTCTTGTTCCTTGAAAACACTTCTTGCTCCTGTTATTTAAATTTATTAATTTTAGTTACCCCTAGACAAATTGATTAAATAAACTTTATAATTATTATATTTATTTATAGATTCTGCATTATATAATGGAAGCGACGTCCAAGGATTCTAAATTAAATCTAGTTTTATAAATGGTATGATGTTTAAAGTTTTGTATATATTTTCAAGACTGTTAAATTGTTAAATTTGTTTTAGGATTTTGAACTTTGTAAAATTGTACATTTTCGAATTTTATTATTATTTGGTATTATATTTCTAGTTACTTCACCTGATGATGGAAACAGTATATTTTTCAGAAAGGTTGTTAATAATTATTAGCTAAACATGTCTAAAAAAAAAAATAAAAAAAAAAAAAATAAAAAATATATATATATATATATATATATATATATATATATATATATATATATATATATATATATATATATATATATATATATATATATATATATATATATATATATATACAAAACTAATGATATTCCCCACTTTCAATGGAACAAGCTCTTTATAAAGACTTTTTCCTACTTTTCCTCCTACCCTCTCTCTCTCTCTCTCTCTCTCTCTCTCTCTCTCTCTCTCTCTCTCTCTCTCTCTCTCTCTCTCTCTCTCTCTCTCTCTCTCTCTCTCTCTCTCTCTCTCATTGCATCCCAGCCTTCTGAGTATTTCATAAGATTGTAGAAGCCTAACCATTTGTGATTCGACTGCCGTTCCTGAATGGGCGTAAACAGTACGAAAACGTAATTCTGCACAAACACACAGCTAAGACGTATCGAGAGATTGCTTCAGTGGTTGGTGTGAGTTTAGCAACTGTCAGCCGTGTCATCAAGTTGAAGCAGGAAACCGGATCGGTTTCTCCTAAACGTTAAAGGAAAGTGTGGTCGTAAGAAGAAAACAACCCCTAGAGGTGTCGCTTATTTGCTTCGCCAGAGCAAACAAAGATCAATTTGGAGAAAGGAATCAAATTAGATTCCTCTTCAGTTTGCAGGCGCCTATTGGGGTCGGACGAAAAGCCAGAAGACCTATCAAGAAACAGCTTTTAACCAAAACAATGAAAGAAAAGCGGTATAAATGGGCAAAAAAATACAAGGAATGGACGAAAGACCAGTGGAGAAAAGTTCTCTTCACCGACGAAAGCTATTTCTTTGTACAGGGTCAGCGAAGTCAGCATGTTCGAAGGTCACAGGAAGAGAAGCTTCGTGATTGCCACATCGATCAGTATGTCAAGTACCCACAAAAGAAGATGTTTTGGGGATGTTAGTGAGGATGTTAAATCATTGTTGTTTAATATGGGTCAAAGTTAAGTTTGGAAACTTGGAAGGAGAGGAAAGGTATTTTGGGAAAAAAAATTAGGAAGAATGAAATTAATTAAGATAATAAGGATAAAATTGAGAGCAAAATAAATCAGTTGAATAGAACAAGTTGAAGCATGACAACTTCGTCTGAGTAGAATCATTTCTGGAAAGGAATAAAAACAGATTATAAATTATCAAACCAATATCTTGGGACACTGAAAGGAATATTGCTTAAATCTACATTTGAAAAAGATAAGATCACTAAAATTATAAGAGTACAGTTTCTACTAAGTAACTACTTTCATCCCTTCACAAATTGTGGAGGAAAAATAGAGTAAATAGAAGGATTAGAAAACAATATCAAACATTAGGAAATGAGGCTCTTCTGGAAGAGGAAAGGCAGAAAAGGTTAATAATGAGAATAAGGGAATCTGCTTGGGGTAATGAATAGGGATGGTGCTTTTGTAACTGATGAAATGGATGTGAGGGTGTGGAAAATCGAAAATCTGTATAATATTAACAGTAATGAAGAGGTGATAGTGAACGTGTGTGAGTTTGATGGTGCAAGAAGGAATAGGTATTTGGGGATAGGTCCTCATTAGAAAGGGAGGGAGGTAGTGAGTAAGTGAAAGGAGTGAAGAATGAAGTAAAATCTACACAGGTATAGATAGAAATTACTGGTAGAAATGATCAAGAAGCAATTTTCTAACTCTAAGAAAAATAATTAAATGTTCTTGGTGTTTAATTATATTGTCAACTTATTTTGATGTTATAATTTTTTTTTTAAATTGAATTTAATTTTTTCCTCCAATTTATTTACTATATGGCGTATAAAATTAACATATAATATAATTAGTATACAATTTATTCACTACATAAGTATAAAATTAGCATGTATTATCCATATGGTTTCATTTAAAAGTTTTTTTTATTAGAAAAAAACAAAGCAAAAAACATAAAAACAATGTTTTTTTAGTTGGATTAAAAAAAAAAGAAATGTTAGTTTAAAAACTAAACAATCCATATATATATATATATATATATATATGCTATGTATATGTAATAATATCACTCTTTTTATATATATATATACCTGTATGTATCCTCTCTTTCCTTTCCATCCTCCATTTCTAATAATTCTTTCTTCTTTTGTCAAAATACTCTCATATATATATATATATATATATATATATATATATATATATATATATATATATATGTGTGTAAAATTATGTGGGATTAATGTGTGTGTGTGTGTGTGATATATAATGAGTTCATTATTATCTTATCATATAATTTTTCTTATAATTATTAGATTATTTTAATTTCATTAGTGTTCATATTATCTCTTATTACTATTAAATTATGATTTCATCATTTTCTAAAGTTATTTTTTTTTGTAATCTATAAAATAAACAAAAATTTTATTTAATATTATGTGTTACATCTACATTTTTGTAGCTCGTTATGGCATTGGTGGCAGCAGTGAACAAACAATTTTGAAATACATATCTATAATTTGTTGTTCAGAGGATGTAAATACTAATATAATTTATTTAGATGTTATAATATTAATAATATTTATTTAATAGCGCCGAGGGAAATTAAATCCTTTAGGCCGGACTACCCTAGCAACGGAGAAACAGAGCTACCTCGGCATCCACGTCGTTTCATCGCCTGCCTTTTTACAAATGAATATCCTATATTGAACACCATATATATATATATATATATATATATATATATATATATATATATATATATATATATATATATATATATATATATATATATATATATATATATATATATATATATATATATATATATATATATATATATATATATATATATATATATATATAGAGAGAATTTTTTTTTTTTAGATTAGGGATACCTGTATCTAAAAAACACATAAAACATATATATATAATTCCGAACATTTTAATGTAGGAAACAAAAAAGAATTTTTAATAATTATTAAATTTAATAAATAACTAAAAAAAAAATAGGATGGCATCTTACGTTGAAAACCTAACTTTAAACTTGTTACCAATAAAAAATATGTTTTCTTTATATCTTTCAATATTTTAAGGTTAACTTTAAAAATCATGATTTTTAATATTTTGGGAAAATACTAAAAAAAAATGCTTTTATATTTTAAAAAATGTTAGCCAACACTCATGTATAGGTCGGGGGTGTACGTACCCTTAGTGCGCCATGCATTACGTTAACAAATTTAAAATATAATATTTTTGTCATTCCACCTCATGCAATAATTTTCAAGATGTCTGCCTAGCCTAATATTGGGGGATCATGTCTCAGAAATTTTGGGGAAGGCGAGAATTGTCGTACATCAAAACATTTTTTATTTTTATTTTTATCGCTCTTTTATAACTTCTATTTCCATTCCTTTATCTTTCTATGTATATTTATATATATATATATATATATATATATATATAACTCACTATATATATATATATATATATATCTTTCCTATATATATATGATATATATATATATATAGTAGTATGACCTCACGATCGGCAGGTGACAGAACTGTCACCCACAAGGTTTCGGCTTTCGTCTGACACAACTATATTTTCTCCCACTGAGTCGATTTTTAGGATCATAAATCCCAAAATTTCAGGCTTCGAACTTCAATTGTGGGTTGGAACCCGCAAGTTCCTACTTTTTAACGTAAGTTATCCCGTTTTTCGGGATTTAAAGGGTTTTTGGCGCTTGATGCGACAAATTAGTGGTTTTCGTGGTTGGGGGATTCGTTTCAGAGGTCAGACCGCTTCCATTTGTGACCCACGTTTGGAAGACCATATTTCGGCTGTTTCGTTATTGTTCGCGCTCATCTTACGATGTGTATTAGAAATGACGCTTCACTTTTAAAAAGCATTTTATTTATTATTTTTATTATTATTATTATTATTATTATTATTATTATTATTATTATTATTATTATTATTATTATTATTATTATTATTATTATTATTATTATTATTATTATTATTATATACCTCGTAGTCCTACTGTTCGAGTAAACTTCATACCTTCCATTCCACCCTCTCCTCCTCTCTCTCTCCTCTTTTTCTTTCATATATATATATATATATATGTATGTATTATATATATATATATATATATATATATATATATATATATATATATATATATATATATATATATATATATATATATATATATATATATATATATATATATAAACCACAAAAAAAAAAGGTCTATGAACAAATCTTATAAGCCACACTTTATCTTTTCAATTTAAGGGAACTATCGTGTCCCCCTCAAATTTATCCCAACTCTTGGGAGTGTCATTTTACCTGAGAACCGTCAATGCACTCTACTACGCCCAATGTGGGGGGGGGGGGTGCCGAGCCCCGCTAAGTAGAAAAGGGTTGTAGATAGACGAAAAGCACTGAGTGCATTGGAGAGGATGGACGAATTGATAATAAAGAAAAGGATGGAGCCTGAGTTGGCTCAAGTGACGGAGCACTGAGCCGAGCTGGAGCCAGAATAAAAGAACAGACTGCGTAGCAAAGAAAGATGGAAAAATGATGAAGAAAGTATGAAATGTCTCGTGTCGGGGCTAAATGAGCCATTCCTGGAACCGGTGCGATGCCGAGCTAGCAAACAGACGCTTATCAACACCATATTGATGTCAATGCATATGCTTATAAGGACGTAGAATCCAATTATGAGAGTTTCAGAACCCTCAAGGATGTCTGAGATCCCCCAGGAGGGAGTTCGGGACGAAAAAAATAGAGTTCGTGACTGAGGAGAGATACACAGAGTGCATAAGAGAAGATGAAGGTGGAATGACGATGGATGATGATTCCTGATGAATCAGAAATGGTAATCCCCATGTGAGATGGGACCAAACTCCAAAAATGGGGTTCCACCCTTAAAATTAAATTTTAATAGTAAATACAGCTATTAATTACATAGATGATCACTATGGCAATCACCAAATATTGCACAAAATATGAAACTTGCCACAACGGGCTTATTAATTGATACTTTCTTAGACGGTCACTCTAGCAAGAGGCCAATGTGGCACAGAATATGAATCTTAGCACAATTATACGGCTACCCTTTAACTATTAGCCGTTTGGAATATTATGGCATCTCTCTCTCTCTCTCTCTCTCTCTCTCTCTCTCTCTCTCTCTCTCTCTCTCTCTCTCTCTCTCTCTCTCTCTCTCTCTCTCTCTCTCTCTCTCTCTCTCTCTCAACACATGATGTCTGACCTGACGCAACTAAATTTTCTTAACGTCTCTAGGCACATCTATATCCATAACCCCCTTATTATATAACGGGTTTTTACGTGATAGGGATTCTTAATGTCCACATGGCTGTTTTGATTCTAACATGTGCAGGCCTTCATTTCAACAAGAAACTCGTGTTCATCTGTATGATGTAGATAAACTATTATATTTCTTTTGCATGACGAAACAATTTACTTATTTTGTTTAAAGTTTTTACTTTTCACTAAACATTCTCACTCATCAGAGATATATAGCATCTAGTCTTTCCAACAAATGGTCCTTTGTCACTGAGCGTTTTATTGAAAGATGTCACTGCAATACGAGGTGCTCATTATTTTAATACAGCCAATCCCAGGTTACGAACGATGAATAAACATCAGTTAAAGAAGTATATGTATAAAGTCTGCAATATTTCAGTTTCATACCATGTGTCAGTGCATAAAGAAGGCTCTCAATGGTTGAAGATAGTTGAGCTATATATATATACTTATATATATATATATATATATATATATATATATATATATATATATATATATATATATATATATATATATATATATATATATATATATATATATATATATATATATATATATATATATATATTTTTGTTTTATACTTGTTGTGGGCGTCTGTGGCGAAGGCTGCCTTGCCCCGCTGACGACACCTAGCTTAACCTCCGAGGAAGAGAAACGCAGTTTATCGTGACAACACTTCATCTCTTCAACATCAAACATCCCACTCTTCCTGAAGAGTCTAATATTCTTCTATCGTTCAACGAACGTTACATCAATCAACTGCTTACCTCCCACACTGGTCAACCGATCAGCAACTTGATCAACCAAACAACCATCAAATCAAGTTTCTTCTGCTGGGCGCTACTCTGTTTGGTCATCCTGTGTCGCCTGTACCGTGCTTCTCACTGCAGGTGCGGACCAACTACACGTAAGAGTACAGAGTGGTCGAAGCCTTCTCAGTGACAGCAATGTGTGCACGGCTCTCACCTGACAGCTACTTGCTCTACAACCGACGTCTCCTTCCGTGCAGAGCGGAGTGTGCTCGCGGCATTTTCACTGGGGAGTTCTGGGGCAGGCTGCTAGTCCCACTGACTGACACTAAACTGGCCTCCTGGAAAACGCCACTTATCGTGACAGCGCTTCATCTCTTCAGCATCAAACATCCCTCTATTGAAGGTGATTCTCAAAAGACAACTCACTTACCCCTTCAATATATATATATATATATATATTCTCTCTCTCTCTCCTGCTATATATATATATATATATATATATATATATATATATATATATATATATATTGTTTTTCGTTCTTAGGTTGTTTGTTGTTATTTTTTTCATGCCACACACACACTCACACACACTTTACTTAATGCATTATTTAACCAAGGCACTACCTTAACTTACTGATCTGAGATGTAATTTCTATATCATGTAACTTCAATTGTCTCGTTTCTAGACGTCTTTGGGAACAATTCTATTTTAATATATTTTTTATTTTAATGAAGCTCATGACATTTATATATTTTCCACGTCCTTCCTTCCTTCTGTATTTATTCTCTCTCTCTCTCTCTCTCTCTCTCTTTCTCTTTTTATTTTTGCATATATACTCTATATCATATATATATATATATATATATATATATATACTCTTTCTTTCATATATGTATATATATATGCTCTTATGAAGGGGAGGTAAGTATTTGTCTTGAGAACCACCTTCAATAGAGGGATGTTTGTTGTTAAAGAGTTGAAGCGTTGTCACGATAAAGTGGTGTTTCTTCCAGGTGACATGTCACTATATATATATATATTGAAGGGGTAAGTGAGTTGTCTTGAGAACCACAATAGAGGAATGTTTGATGTTGAAGAGATGAAGCGTTGTCACGATAGGTGGCGTTTCTTCCAGATGCTTAGGATTCCTCAGTGGGGCTAGCAACCTCCTGCCCCAAGACATACAATATATATATATATATATATATATATATATATATATATATATATATATATATATATATATATATATATATATATATATATATATATATATATATATATATATATATATATATGAAGATGTAAACTTGCATTGAATACTAGTTGTAAAGTTATTTTATAACGTAGTACAGTGTATTCCGTTTTCTAAATAAATATATCTTCATTTAAACTATGACTTTAATAATTTGTATACCCCATTTTCTTTTCAAACATATTTTAAATTTTTATTCTCGTTTCATATTACCCGTTTTCTAAGCTTTGATCATTAACTATATTATTTTGGGTGTATCATTTTCTTTAAACCTACGACAATTATATTTTCACAATTTGTTTTGTAAACCTAAACTATTATATCCATACTCAATTTTTTTTAATAAAGTGACTATATACATATACTGTATTTTTTTCCAAATCTCCCAATTTTACCCAGGTTTTACCATAAAAACCCAGACCTGGTGGGTTGGTGGGCAGCTCCTTGGGGAGGTATCCAGTGCAAGCCTGCCTAGTTTCTAGGTAACAACTACTGAACTATCGATAGCTAACTTACTAGCTTCCCAGAGACTCAGATTATGATGACGACAATGTTCGAAGTTTAAATAATATAAATATAAATATATTACTTAATTACTTTATTTGCTTAAGGTAGTTCTGTTATGCCATTACTATCAATAACTTGTAACTATAGCAATACCATTTACCTTTACAAGTTTCACCAATTAGGCAATGACATTCATTCAGAAGTGGGAATTGGACAATGTCTGTTACCAAATTATATGTTTAATTTGTAAATTTTATATCTATTTATTATTTTATTTGTCAAATAATACTGAAATGACATTACAGAAAACAAGTTCAATTATTTTATTTTTTTTATTCAGAAATGAAAATTTTAAAAGCCCAATAAATCCCCCCCAAAAAGCCAATAATAATAATAATATTTATAACAATAAAACGATATTTAAAAGTAATGCGTCATTTCTAATACACGTCGTAAGATGCTCACGAGCAATAACGAAACCGCCGAAATATGGTCTTCCAAACGCAGCGGCGCAAAGGGAAGCGGTCTTACTGGACATGGAAACTCGTCGCCGACCTCGGAAACGAATTCCCCAACTACGAAAACCACTAATTTGATGCATCCGGGAAAAACGCTTGAAATTCCGAAAAATGCGGGAACTTGCGGTAAAACGCTGGAACTTGCGTAGAACGAGGGAACTTGAGGGGAAAGGGGATTCGAACCCAGAATTTATTTTCGAAGCCTCAAATTTTGGGATCTATTATCCCAAAATCGGACGCAGCTGGAGAAAATATACAATCTGGTCAGACAAAAACCCGAAATCTCGTGGGTGACATTTCTGTCACCCTGTGGTAGTTAGATGTGACAAAACTGTTACCTGTCAATCGTGCGGTGCTTACTAATATATATATATATATATATATATATATATATATATATTTATATATATATATATATATATATATATATATATATATATATATATATATATATATATATATATATATATATATATATATATATATACGGTATATATATATATATATATATATATATATATATATATATATATATAATATAATATATATATATATATATATATACTATATATAACTATATATATATATATATATAAATAACTTATATATATATATATATATATATATTTACATGATACCACCACTCACGGGCAGGCTTTTCAAAAGGAGGGGGAAAAAAAAAATAAATAAATAAATAAATAAAAAAAAATTACATAAAGAAAAACATTAAAAAATAAATGGAAAGTAAACCCACCCTGTCCCTTGCTTAACGCAATTCCCTCAGGTGGGCTGGGCGTGAGATTTAATAGGGAAGAAGATTGAATATAGCGGGGAAAATAAAAGAAGGCAAGGGAGTTCCACAAACAGATGTGGCTGGAAAGGGAGTACCACAACGAGTGATCACCCAGGTCTCCAATATTCACACAGCCTTCTTGAGACAAAGGCACCTCTTGTATTACAGGGGCGACACGGTGGTGGAGGGAATGCGAGGTCAATTCTCTCGAGCACCTCCGTTTGTGTACCTATAGAAAAGAGATAGGGCACCGACGTCACGACGCAGAGAAAGAGGGTCAGGGAGTCAGAAGTATGGGACAGTTTGCAGCCTCTTAGCCTTAGCCAACCATATCAAAGGAGGTGGAGCTTGGAACCACCCAAATGTGGGAACAGTTTTCCATACAGGGGCAGTAAGACCTTTATATAACTGGAGCATCTGAGCAGAAGAAAATTCACGCAATCTGAACAGAATTCTTAGCTTTTTAGGCCATTTTGGCAACCGATGTGATGTGAGGTCTCAAAGACAATTCCCTATTTATGTTTAGTCCTAGAGTGTTTATGTTGTTTACGGGTAAGACATTAGAGCCGTCACCAAAGGGAATAGGAAAGTTGGGGGGTTTTAGAGAGAGATATGAAGAAGTTGAGTTTTCAAGAGTTGAACTTAACAGTTTCGGTTACCCCACTGAAATTCCGACCAAATCAAACAAAGAGCTGAATCAGAAAGCTGGGCGAGAAGCAACTCAGATATAAACGAGGGAGCACAATTAAAATGAGTGGAAGAATGGAGTTGAGTCATCGGCATAGAGTGAACGAGTTAGGAGTGCAGCTAAGAAGATCGTTGATGAAAAGGAATAAAGTTGGAGATAAAACAAGAACCCTGAGGAACACCACAATTAGTAAGAAAGGAGAAAGAAGTCGCTCCATCAACAAGAGCCAAAATGGAACGATCTAAAAAAAACTAGACAAGTAAGCAAAGAGAAATAGGAAATCCAAAGGAAGGTAGCTTAGGTAGCGACGCGACCACCCATACCCTGTCAAAAACTTTAGATATGTCAAGCGCTACCACACAAGACTCACCATGATCTTAAAGGGCAGAAGACCATAGATCAGTGAGATAGGAAGAATGTCACCAGTTGATCTCGAAAGTCGAAAGCCATGCTGACGATCTGAAAGAAGGGAATGAAATTCTATTTGATCGAGAAAATGGGAGATAAGAAGAGTTTCAAAGATTTTAGACAGAATACAAGTTAAGGCAATAGGTCGATAGTTAGAAGGATCAGAGCGGCTACCTTTTTTGGGACTGGATGAATAAAAGTGCTCTTCCAGCACTGAGGAAAAGTGTTAGTATTAAGGCATAGAGAGTAGAGTTGAACGAGGACAGGAGCCAGCTCAGAAGCACACCTTCAAAACACGAGGTGGAATGCCATCAGGGCCACTGGCCTTCCGGACGTTCATAAATCTCAGTATCTTATGTATGTTTGTAGTAATGACAGGTAGAGACATTGGACACCTGAGAGGGGATGGAGCAGGAGGAGGAGCCGGAATCGTCCATGGTGGAATTAGATGAAAAAGAAGACTAAAAAGATATATAATATATATATATATATATATATATATATATATATATATATATATATATATATATATATATATATATATATATATATATATATATATATATATATATATATATATATATATATATATAAGATGAGAAAGATCTTGTATAAAAAGATTAAAAAGTTTAGGGTTAAGAATGGCTCCCTGGGGATTCCATTATATAATTTATATGAGCGGGAGGAGTGGTGACGTAGATTGATTCTAGCTGTACGACTGGATAGAAACTTTATTTTTTTATCTTTGATGGTTATGTCTATGCTTAAGACTTTGTCTATTAAAAGGTGTATGGGGACTGTTTCAAAGGCCTTCTTTATGTCTATTGCTACAAGGATGGTACATTGGGTTTGGGGGGGATGGTGTTTGGTTAAAACCCGTAAGAATGTGTTGGATTAGATCGGTTAGGAGAGTAGCAATATAGTGGTTTTATCTAAAACCATGTTGTGAGTCTGATAGAGGGATCAGGGGGGGTTTGCAGGTAATTAATAGGCTGATAGGGCAGCAATTCAGATGGCGACATCGCACAAATCCTACAAAAATCCCCTCCCTTAAGAAATCCAAATGGAACTTCTCCCTACTACCGCCTATTACGCTCCCTCAAGAGTGGTTTCAGAGATGGTTGACATGACTGTTGTAAGGAAGTCAAATGATATTAAACTTGGTTCTGTAAAACCTCTCCTGAAGAGTAGGTCTCTCCCAGGTCGCCTGAGCTGCCAAAGGAAAGTGACACTTAAACGATTTCCCATTGGTCATACCAAATGCTACTCATGGATATCTTATGGCGAGGGAAACCCTCATCCTTTCCATTATACCAGGTCTACTACACACCTCTCAGCCCACCATATCTTGATAAGATATCCTGTTTTAGAGTCCCTACGATGCAAATATTTAACCTCACTGCAATATGTACTGTATGATGACTAACTCTTATACATTTTAACTGATTCACCAATCTTCCAGTCTGACATTATTATTATTATTATTATTATTATTATTATTATTATTATTATTATTATTATTATTATTATTATTATTATTATTATTATTATTATTATTATTATTATTATTATTATTATTATTATTATTATTGGGCTATAATTCTGTATGCTTTATTTCGAAACAATATTAGTAAATGATTAATATATATATATATATATATATATATATATATATATATATATATATATATATATATATATATATATATATATATATATATATATATATATATATATATATATATATATATATATATATACTGCTATATATATATATATAGACACATATATATATATATATATATATATATATATATATATATATATATATATATATATATATATATATATATATATATATAAATGATTAATATATTTATATATATATATATATATATATATATATCTTTCTCTCTCCCTCTTTGACCCCAGATTGTGAATGAGGTGCTCAGCGTACACCAGAAATAGAAAGTTAAGCAGAAGAACACGACGTAGTCGAAAGAAAAACCCGCTCCCACCCCCCATACCTTTAAGTACGAGTTCGCCGCTATCAAAAAATCTACCTTAGGGTTTCACGACACCGCGACAGACTCCCACTGTGGTATCTCGTCGATGTAAGGGCTCATCCCCTGAACCAGGCCCATAACCATGCCTCCTCTCAACCCCGCCTCCCCGGCATTCACTCCTATTATGCACCTTTCTTCCCGCCTCTGCCAAACTCACACTCCTTTCCTTCAGACACTCCTCTACTCACTCAACTTTTTCTTCGGTCTCCAAGCTGGAAGATTCCCAGTTCACTCACCCGTGTAAATTTGCTTAACCAACCAACTATCATCCATCCTTTCCATATAATCAAACCATCTCTCTCATTTATTCTCTTATTCACGCCTTTTTATTCACACCACACAACTCCCTAAAGCGTTCATTCCTCATTTTATAAATTCTTCTCACATCTAACATGCTCCTAAGATTATCCATCTGACAGGCTGCACCTTAAATCTATACCTCTTATTCAACATCATAAGTTCACTACTGTGCATTACTATGTAACTAATGATGTTGGTAATATCCGCATCCGTGGAACATTCGCATCCACATCCACATTTACACTTTAGCCTACGGATGTTGCAAGGATTTGAGCAATAAAGAGAGAGAGAGAGAGAGATTTTTTTTTGAGAGAGAGAGAGAGAGAGAGAGAGAGAGATGCATAAATTAGAAAATCACCAAATAAAGATAACTCTTACTAACAATTTCAAATGCGATTCAAGGGGCATGCTTACTTGAGTCAACGTAGCTATGTTGAATTGACTCACAGACAACACAGAGACCAATTAAAGTCAGTAGTTAGTATGTGACTCAATAGTCAGTTCTGAATAAGTACACATTTGATCTTGAAAGAGTTAGGTGGTTTTCTCAGCATTTTTATCCTATTTAGCGTTTTTTTTTTTTTTTTTTATAAATTTGAATTTATCTCTTGTGTGTATTCAGTGAAGAAGAGAAGCAATGGGTGATCGTTGTGGAAGTATTTTGATCTGGTGTCTAAGGAGACCTTTGATAAGTGCAATTACGCTCTAAACACTATTCTAGAAAAGGTATAAGGAAATGACTGAGGCAGATTCTAGGGATTCCGATATATAAAAAAATATCGATATATAGATATATCGATATTTTAAAAAATATCAAATTGCTCTCGATACTATCGGTCAAAAATATCGATATATCGGAATAAAAAAATATCGTTTATATATATATATATATATATATATATATATATATATATATATATATATATATATATATATATATATATATATATATATATATATATATATATATATATATATATATATATATATATATATATATATATATATATATATATATATATATATATATATATGAAGGCTCATGTCGATTATATTTTACTGAAATAATAACCTTTCTTTTTTACACACAAAGTCTGAAATTCAAATTTAGTAAGTCATAATTACACTTACGGACATTAGTTAAATAAAAATCATAAATTTATTCAAACATTAGTCTTTTCAATATTTTTAAATGTAAAAATATAAATAAGGTGAAAATGAAATAGATTTCAAATGTATTTATTTTTCCAATATTTATATATATATATATATATATATATATATATATATATATATATATATATATATATATATATATATATATATATATATATATATATATATATATATATATATATATAAATATATATATATATATATATATATATATATATATATATATATATATATATATATATATATATATATATATATATATAATATAAAATAGAATTTAATGTAGTCTCGCCTAATTTATACATAAAGAGAATGCAACTAAGAGCAACAAAACAAATAATTTTATACTATAAATGCATACACACACAATCTCCGTTATTCCATTCGAGCACGAACAGTCTCCTTATTAATTGAAAAATATACTTTTTGATTTCAATTTTACTTAATCTTTTATATTTATTATGTAACATTTTCATTCATTTGACCAATTATCGCATAAAATAAAGAAAATTTTATCGTAACGATGAAATTTGTAAGATTGATCGTTCCTTTAATAGTAACTCGTGCTAGCACGAGAAGCACGAATATATTGTTCCTCTGATATATATATATATATATATATATATATATATATATATATATATATATATATATATATATATATATATATATATATATATATATATATATATATATATATATATATATATTTTTTTTAAAAGTAAACACTAATCATGGTCTAGAAGTGAAGGTGGTTTTACAGAGGGAATAAAGCTTCGAGTAATGTAGAAAATCTTCGCATATAAACTTAAACATTTCTAATTTCAGATTAAATTAAAATTTAATTAAAGATTTAACTTTAACATCAAAACTAGTATTGTCCTGTATTATATAGGATACCTTCATTACTTTTTATAAATATCTAATTTGAAAAGTAAAATACGCAATAGGTATATTTTATGAAAATTGTTCTTCCGCTATAGGCCTTTACTTCTTCTCTTGTATGATCATCTGACCTCCTTCCTTCCTCCTCCCCTAAGTCAGACAAATGTCCCCATCATCGAAACGCGCCTGAAAAATACACACATTTTGCTTAAATCTTATTTTATAAAAAAAGAAAACTGCCTAAAATTCCTAGAAGTAAAAAAAAAAATATCGTTGATTCGATACTGAAAATAAAATATCGATATATCGATACATCGGCTGAAAAAATATCATCGATATTTTTTCGATACTATCGAAAAGAAATATCAATATCGATATATATCGGTTCTCTTGCAGCATCCCTAGCAGATTCAGCAAAGTAAAGAAAAAGGAATTGTGACAAAGAAGTCGTCAACACCTTTACAGAAGATAAAATAAGTGACAATAGAATGTTAGATTGAATAAAAAGAATTTTGGAATGATAATCATCAGAAAAGTAAATTAATGAACTACTGCATATGTCTAAATGATTGTAATGGATGGTGAACCATTCGATGTGGTTGAACGTATTGGCTTCGTGCGATTTAATTGTTGAAGCAGCTGCTCTGCAGTACAAATTGAAAATAACGACACTTCTACTGTGACCTTATGATCATATATATACCCAAAAGTTTGTGCTAAAATATGAAAAGAGTGTAAAATCTCTTACCACTCATGCCTCTAATTCTTTCAACACTCCATCCATATGCAAATAAATAGCTATGGAGACATTACACATCCCTGACTCACTTCGAAATTAATATTAAACCATTACCCTCCACTTCATATATTCTTATACAAGCTTAGCTACAGACATACATGCACATACTTTATATATATATATATATATATATATATATATATATAACTCTATATATAAATATATATCTATATGTATATATATATATATATATATATATATATATATATATATATATATATATATATATAAATATATATATATATATATATATATATATATATATATATATATATACTATATATATATATATATATATATATATATATATATATATATATATATATATATGTATATTCTTTATAATATAAATTTATCTATATAACCAATAACAATAACCAATATATATATATATATATATATATATATATATATATATATATATATATATATATATTATGGTCATAGGTTAGGTTAGGTACGCAAGTTAACCTAACCTAAAGAAAGTTACATAAAATTACGAAAAATCCTTGAACATTTAATGCAGGAAAATGAAAATAATAAAAAATAAGTGCGATAAAAAAAAATAATAAATAGTTTTTGATGTACGACAATTGTCGCGTTCCCCCAAATTTCCCCAAAAGTTCCCCCAAATATTAGGCTTGCCAGATATCTTGAAAATTACGACTTGCATGAGATGGAATAAAATTTTTTTTATTTATTAACGTAAATGCATGGCACACAAGGGTAGTCTACAGGGGGCTCCTGCGTATCCCCGACCCGTGAGTGCTGGTGAAATAATTTTTAAAAATATAAAAACTATTTTTTCAGTTAATAAACTGAAAACAAATTTGACCTTCCGACTGTCCTTTTATGCCAAAGAAAATTTATTTTTATGGTAAACTTATATATATATATATAGTTCCAATGTAAGATGGTATCTTAGTTTTTGGAATTATTTATTAAAGTTAATAATTATTGACAAAAATTTTTTGTTTCCTGCATTAAAATGTTCAATGAATTCAAAAATGTATTTAGTTCTTATGTAGCTATCGCAGGTTTTTAGATACAGGGGCCCCTAATCTAAATGCTGGTATTTATATATATATATATATATATATATAAAAATTTTAGAAGTGATTTTAGTATGGAAAATATAGTATATATATATATATATATCTATATATATATAAAGAACAACAATATATAAAATATAAACAAATATATATATATAATAATTACATCGTAATATATATATATATATATATATATATTTAACTATATATATATATATACCGTATATATATATATATATAACCAATAATATAATAATAATAATAATATATATATATATATATATATATATATATATATATATATATATATATATATAATAACTATATATATATATCTATATATATATATATATATATATATATATATATAGCTATATATATATATCATAATCATCATCATCATTATCTTCCATTTCTTCCCAAAACTGGGGGTAAGGTGCGTGACAAAGCATCGGAAAAGAGAAGTAGTAGAAGAATATGACACAAGTCCAAAAGAAAGCCCAGCTTTACCGCCCCCTCTATACCTATCTAGTGAGAACTCGTCGCAGTCAAGTACTGAAACTGCAGATTGACCAGATACCTCACTATGGCATATCGTGGTGGGTTATCCCTGGCCCAGGTGGTACAACCATACCCCTCACAAAACCCCGCCATTCACTCATATTATGCACCTTTATTCTCTCCTCTGCCAAACTCACATTCTCTCCTTCAGATATTCGTTTACTGACTCAATCCACTTTTCCTTCGGTCTCCCAGCCGGTCGATTCCCAACACACTTACCACTATACATCCGCTTAACCAACCGACTGTCATTCATCCTTTCCACATGACCAAACCATTTCAACGTACTTTTATTTATTCTCATTTACCCCTTTCTTCAATCCACACAACTCTCTAATACGTTCATTCCTTATTTTATCAATTCTTTTCACACCTAACACGCCCCTAAGATTGTTCATCTAAACATATTGAACTTTAGATCTATACCTCTTATTCCAGATCATAGTCTCACTACTATACATTAATACAGGTAACAACATACCCTCATGTAAGACCCTAGCACACTCAAGACTTAGTCCCTTTACATCCACCAACGATTTAATTGCACCAGCCACCTTCCTGCCATTCACAACTTTCCTACTACACTCTGCATCATCCGTTCCCTTTTCATCCAACATATATCCTAAATATTTAAACTCAGACACTTGTTCCAGATGCTCACCATCTAACATAGCTTCACACTGAGGACTATCCTCACTCACAACCATAACCTTACTCTTGTCTACGTTTACTTTCAAACCCCTCCTTTTACACACCCTGCCAAATCTCTCTACCAATCCTCTCAAACTCTCTTCAGATTCACCACACAAGACCAAATCATCCGCATATATGGAGGGCACCCTCCACCCTCTTCCATTTTCCATCATCCTAACACCATCTCCTGCCACCCCCATCTAATTCTTTCATAACCCCCATCCATATATAGGAATTCAGAGGTAAATTGAGTAAACCCCTCTTTGAATGAGACTCTGCCCGTGAGCGATTGTGTTGGCTTACACATATATATATATATATAT
>JABUQX010140817.1:0-5000 GCA_015478945.1 Trachelipus rathkii
GTTGTACTTCAGACCAATCAATTTGGGTGTTGTCGTTTTCGCATTGTGAAACCGCTTTTCGCGTTTTTCGTGCGCCGCTTCAGCAGTATGTGATGGTATTCAACCACAGTTTCTAGAATGATGACCTAAAGATTCACATTTTAGACAATAGTCCATTGACTTTATCTCTTTACTGGAGAGTTTCTTAACTACTCCCTTATTAGGTCTTATATTTGGAGAAGGGCTTGTCCTTTTTCCTGAAAATTTAGAAGTATTCTTTTTATTACTCCATTCCATGGTTCTGTTCCTCATGGAAGGGTTATATGTAGTTCTTTCTTTTCTAACTTCACTATTATTGGTGCTATTGTTCTCTGTATAGAATACTCTAGCTGTATTTCTTCTATCTTGTTCAGCTCTATGGTTAGTTTGGAACAAGACTCCTTCTTCTATCTGGCTGAGTTTCTCTAAAATTTCTACGAAACTCAAGTCTGGATTAAAGACTTTTAAGACTTTTTCTCTAAGTCTTCGATGATCTCTGAGATCTTCCATACTCTCTAAAATCTTAGTCATAATTAAGATATTTATCTGTTGAGAAGTAAATCCAAAGGAAGTCTCAATATCTATGAAGTTGTATGGAAGAAATACCAAGACACAAGCTTGGGTGGGAATTAAGATTGAAGATTACCTTTCGACGTTGCAAGAGAAGATACGCACGTTAGGCCTAATAACTGAAAGACAGAAAATAGACTATGCTAAGACTACAATATCTTCTGATTTCACATCAGAGGCCCGCCAGTACATTCTCAAAGATAATAGCTTCTCGAGGTGTAAGACCCTAGAAGACTTCTTTATTTTTGAAAATAGAACTTTGATATTTTCTAAATAATTTTGAAAGAAAATTATTTTTATTTTTTGAACTTTGAACTTTAATTTGAATAGAAAGAAAATTATTTTATTTCTAATGTAATTTTTCTAAAGTGATTAAATTTTAATTTTAAATTTAATAGTGATTAACACAAACAGTCATTAATAATTAAAATCGAATAAAATAATTTTAATTATTTATTAAAAGTTAATACTGATATAAACTCTTTTGTTTTGAGTTTAAATAGAACTTTACATATTTTCTTTGAACATTGAAAATTTTTGGAAAATATTTGAAAACAGTTTGAATATTTTTGAAAACTTTGAAAAAATATTTTGAAAACTTAGTGTTTTTTTTTTGAAAACTTTGAAAAATATTTTTGAGACTTTAGTAATTTTGCCTTAAAAAAAAAAAAAAAAACATACAGAAATAATGAAAAATGCAGACAATAATGTCACTAATCAAGATTTATTTTCTGTGGGTATTTTCTATTTTTCACTCATTATATTAAGTAGCTTTTTTTCTATGGCTATCATTTTTCAAAAATTTGTTTTGTATTAACATATGTTTTCATTTCAATTTTAGCACTTTTTGTCTTGAAATTTGTACAATAATAATATATTGCATGTCACATGTACACAATTTCCTATCTCATTTATTGAAACTTATACATAATGAAATATGCTTGCATATTAGACCCAAAGGTGCCAATAAGCCCATACCACTTGTATATAGTTTCCTAGCTAATTTAAACTTTAGTGTGAATTTTGTTTTTGTGTGGAAATAATTTCTGTACTTACAGAACTTCTCATGGATTTTTTCCACCTTTTAACTGCTTGGCAAAGGTTTAGGTTTGGGAACATCTGTTAGTGACAAAGAAGTCACCCTCAAGAAATTGGTAAAATAGTGGGCACTTGTAGACTCAAAAGATTTCCATAGGTTCGTGCAAGAAGCGAATCTCTCATCCAAGACACAGTAACCACTTTGAATGATGAGAAGATTACACCTTCCAATATCCTGGCAAGGTCGCCAATTGTGGCCCTCTAATTATTCGAGATTCTTCTTTCTCAATTGGCCACAATGGAGGAATTTTAATAACGCAGTTTTATTATTGCATCCTAAATTACTTCCAAACAAATCTGAAAAAACTGGTCCCAAAAACCTATATAAAACAATGGAAAACACATTATAAATTAAATGTTCTTTAAAATAATGAGTTTACTAAATATTAAATAAGTAAGTAATTTTTTAATTAGTTAATTAGTAATTAATATAATATTCCAAATATATCAATATAAATATTTCATGAATACAGAAAAATCATTTAAAATAAACACATCAAAAATTCTTCAATATTAAAAATAAAAGCATCGATTACAATATTATTAATTACAATATATTCAATATTAATTAATAATATATTTATTTATTTTAAAACAATAAAATATTACAAAGTAAAACAAGATTAAATCTTTACAAGATTACAAGATTATTATTATTATTATTATTATTATTATTATTATTATTATTATTATTATTATTATTATTATTATTATTATTATTATTATCATTATTATTATTATTATTTAAAATAATTACCTTTGTCAAACGATCATTTTAATATGTTTCAAATGAGAACCTTCCTTTGCTCGTCTCACTGATATTTAATCTGTTTTAACTTTATATTTAATTTTTATAATTAAATGGAAAAAAGGAAAAACAATATACATATTTGTATATTATATATGATATAAAATATCTTATATAATATGTTCAAATAATGCATATTATATATATTTTAATTTTAAAAACTTCTATTAAAAACTTCTATTAATTTTCGCGCCTTGACAACACTACTTAGCGCTATTCTTTTAGCTGTTATCTAAGTGGTTGTTCGACCCAAGCATAATTTTTCCTTTTTCTTAAAAAAATCGTTTTCTCCAAAACCCCTCTTTAACCCTACTCTAATTCTCTCCTAAACTAAAGTTTCTCCCCTCTACATTCTCACCAATTTTCTCGGGTCTTTCAATTCCTTTCTAGTGACGTCAAATAGATTTCTTGAAATAAATCTAGATTCCAGATTGATTCTTCCTAGATTTAGGAATAGATTTAGACTTATTTCGACATCCTGTTTACACAATTTTATGAAAAATGTCGAGTCAAACAATAAAAAAGGTATTAAAAAGTTATTTAAACAAAAATGTTGAAATGTAGGGAAATAAGTTATGAGCGAAATTTGTTTTTATGAATTGTATCGTTTTAAGTAATCAACAAACCGAAGGTTTTATATAGTTTCATTCAATGAAATAATTCTACAATAAAGATTTTAAAATATATAAAAATAATATATATATATATATATATATATAAATATATATATATATATATATATATATATATATATATATTCTATACTTTCTATATATATATATATATATATATATATATATATATATAATAATAATATATATATATATATATATATATATATATATATACTATATATCTTTCTTTTAACCAACTTAATATATATATATATATATATATATTTAATAATAATAATATAATAATATAATCTCCCAACAGCTCCATCATCTTTGCATATATGTATATATAATAATATATGTATATATATAACTCTTCTTCTTCAACTCTTCCCAATAACTAACATAATAATATATGTATATATATATATATATATATATATATATGTGTACATATATAATATATAGCAATATATATATATATATCAACAGCTTAATAATAATATGTAATAATAATATAATAATAATATATGTAATAATATATATATACCAGCCAGCAACCAACATAATATATGTAATAACCTTGTAATAATACCTTAATAATATATATATATATTTATGTATATATAATATATATATATATAATATATATATGCTAATATAATATAGATTATAGAAAACAACTATATATATATAATAATATATGTATAATATATAATAACCAATAATAATAACTAATAATATGTAGAAATCTAATTTTTTGCCGCTTCCTTGTGGGCCGTGGTGGGTCCTGTACATAAACTCAGAATATATATATATATATATATATATATATATATATATATATATATATAATAACATATATATATATATATATATATATATATATATATATATAACTATATATACTTATATATATATATATATATATATACTATATATATGCTGCTCTTTCTTATAAATGATATATATATATATATTTCTATTCTTACAATAAATATTTAAAATTTGAAAAAAACAAAAAAATAAATTAAACATGATATTTAAAATGTCTACAAACATTTATTATTTATAAAATTAGAATTAAAGCTTTTAAAATTTTTTTTTTTTAATTATAAAATTTAAATTAAAAGAAGTTATTAAAGAGGTTTTTGCTTTTATTTTATTTTCACCAAAATGTTTGAGTTTAAAAGAAAAAACTACTATTAATTATGAAAAAGATCGCAAATTATTTTTTTAGAATACAAAGACAATTATAAATTATATATATATATATATATATATATATATATATATATAATATATATATATATATATATATATATATATATATATATATATATATATATATATATATATAATGTTCAGATATATTTTATTTCACAGTTGCATTCACACTTGCAATTTGAAACCTGACTATAAGAAGACTACTGCAGCTTTTTCAGAAAATTTTTAACTTCGTTGACACCAAGCTATTTTCTTTAGGGATAGATATTTTGATTGCTTAAAGGAGCTGGGATGCAATAATAGGGATTATACTGTGGTATTTATGGGGGCAATTAAGGTTGATTAATTGGATATTTATAATATGGCATAATACCTTGTTGATTATAAAGATTCAGGTCTTATTACTAAGGAACCTATTTCATTTTTACTTATTATGTAAGATGTTTAGTTTTGCTCTTTGTACTCTGGTACTACTTTTGTGGTGCATGTATGGTGGTTATTGCATACTTATCTCTCATTTCTTAAAATGGCATCTCCTTGATGAATGGAATATCACCTAATTCTCCTTTTTCTTGATAAACTTTTATAATAATATCTGATTTACTTTCTGATGGAGAAGTGGCAAGATCCTGCACTCTTTTTGTTTCAACGGAACTGAAATCCCA
>JABUQX010140819.1:0-5000 GCA_015478945.1 Trachelipus rathkii
TTAACGCCTCCGGTACTTCGTTCAGTTCGATTTGGGTGTTTTAACAGATTTTCGCATTTATCGTGAAACACTTTTCGCATTTTCGTGCGCCACTTCCAATATATATATATATATATATATATATATATATATATATATATATATATATATATATATATATATATATATATATATATATATTTTTAATTTTTCTAAATAAACTAATTTTAGATATTTAAAACCTTATAAATTAATGTTATAGAATTCTCTTATATTTTATCTTTGCTAAAGAAATAATTAGTTAATTACCTTTTTATTTATTTAACCACTGAAAAATAATAGCAATATTTAAAAATCTTACAATAAATGAACAATTTTTTTTTTTTTTTTGTTTAAAAAAAAATTCCTTCTTTAATTTACTAAAAGTAAGATCTTGAAACAAAATTATCATTATTATTTGTAGTTAAATCATGACTCTTAAGTTGTAGTGCAAAAACATTAACATTTCTTCCGTTTCTGAGTGCATCCGATTTTTTTTAGGAGAATAAATTGATCTTCCAATTCTGAAGAGTCTTTCACTTTCCACGGAAAAGGGGACGAGCTTGAATATTTTCTAGCAAGGACACCCAAATGCTGAAAGGTTCCTTTATTCGATGACTACCATTGTAAGGGACTTTCTGAATTTTTAATAAGTTTCATATTTTTATATTGGCTGATTTCTACTTTTATAACATCTTCAATTTTTTCAATATATGTGTGTCTTTCTCCTTGGGAATGAGTTTCTTTGCTGTTTTTAAAGTCTTTTTCTCTTTAAATTCCGAAAAACAACTTTCAAAACTGAAGTTAAGACTATTATCTTCAGCATCACTTTTTTCGCCCCATTCTGTTGATAAATGAGAAAAATCTGAAAATTGGTTTAAAGTAGTGGAAACTGTTTTCCTTTCCTTTATACAACATATATCTTCGCACATCCATTGCTTAAGAATATCTTCCACTTTTTTATTGTTATATTCATCCTCAAGGAATGTAGTTTTAAAGCGTGGATCAAGATAGGTAGCAAGCACAAGATTCTTATCAGTAAAGTAAATGCTGAATCTATTTTTTACTGAATTTTTCCATGCTGATACTGTAGACCTATGTCCCTCAAATAGTTCTTTTTTTCTGACTCTTTTCAAAAAAAATGCAAATCATTTTCATATTTGGGATTATTGCCGATGCCATTGATTCCTTGTGGCTCAATCTAAAAATTGGTTTAAAGTAGACGAAACTGTTTTCTTCTTTTCCTTTATACAACATATATCTTCGCACATCCATTTGCTTAAGAATATCTTCCACTTTTTTATATTGATACATAATCATCTAAGATGTAATTTTAAAAGCGTGTGGATGAGATGGTATACCAGATTCTTATCAGTAAGTAAATGCTGAATCTTTGAATTTTTTCCATGCTTGCTGATACTGTGGAATTCTCAAATAGTTCTTTTTTTCTGACTCTTTTCAAAAAAATGCAAATCATTTTCATATTTGGGATTATTGCCGATGCCATTGATTTCTTGTGGCTCAATAAATTTGTACAATCAACAAAATTTTTAAGTATTTTTAGCAATTTTTCAAGAACTTTCCATTGTTTCTAAGCATGCAGGTTTTGAATAATCACTGCAATATGAAATGAGAGCCGTCTTTTGTTCAAAAATTTTTGAAAGCATATGATACTGGCTATTACATCTGGTTTGTATATCCTGAATAAATATGTGCTGTGGTAAATTAAATCTAGTTTGATATTCTTCATACTTGGAAATAGCTTGGGGCGAGTGATTAAAATGACCTACGATTTGTTTGCATATGGATATATTTTTTTTACGTCTCTTTGTTCAAATATGGCATCATTGAGAACTAGTGTCAAAGAGTGTAAAAAACAAGGTAATTTCTGGAATCCTGCTTGTGTAACTCCTGCAGCCATATTAGGTGCGTTATCCCTTACTATAACATGAATTTTATTAGCAGGAATATTGAATTCTTCCATAACATTTTGAAGACAATCACTTATATTAGATTCTGTGTGAGATACGTGAAAAGGTGAAACTCGAAGGATAGCATTTATATTCAATAGCTTCAATTATTACAAGCCTACAAGGCAAATATTTCACTGCTCACTTACGAGTTCACGGGTATATAATTATCAAAACAAATTACATAACATGACTAACGAAACATTGTCAAATGTCTGCCTCACCATGACTGTCTAACGCATGTTGAGGCTCTACGTAAGGTGCGCCGCTTAATCCAGTTTTCTTTAATTAAATAGAATTCAGGAAGAACTGAAATTAAAAATCAATACTGCAGACTTCGAAATATTGTCTTTGAAATATCATAAAGATCGAATAAAAATTATTTTTAGATTGTATACCAAAGAATCGGTCAAAGAATCGGTACAATTTTGCCGATTCCGATTCCGATTCCGATTCCTGAAAAACAACCGATTCTTCCGGATGCGGATGCGGATGCGGATGTCATGTCCATCACTAATATATATATATATATATATATATATATATATATATATATATATATATATATATATATATATATATATATATATATATATATATATATATATGTATATATATATAAATGCCCAATACTATATATATATATATATATATATATATATATTAGTGATGGGAAGCTGAATTTTTGCATAACCGCGGTTGCGGTTTTTTTGCGGTTCTTAAATTTTTCAACAACCGCGGTTGCGGTTGCGGTTCTTAAATTTTCAACAACCGCGGTTGCGGTTGCGGTTGTACAATAAAAACAAAATTTAACAATTGCTTTGTTTACTACTACTACTACTACTACTACTACTACTACTACTACTACTACTACTACTACTACTACTACTACTACTACTACTACTACTACTACTACTACTACTAATAATAATAATAATAATAATAATAATAATAATAATAATAATAATAATAATAATAATAATAATAATGTATGGATGTAATAATAATAATAATAATTAAATTATTATTATTATTATTATTAATATTATTATTATTATTATTATTATTATTATTATTATTACCTTGAATATTACTAAATTTCACGTCTTTTAATGTGGAATTTAGCCTCTGTTTGCAAGAGTTACCAGGGTGTGGTGAGGATATATATATATATATATATATATATATATATATATATATATATATATATATATATAACACTATCAACCACCTATATATATATATATATATATATATATATATATATATATATATATATATATATATATATCATCATCATCACCCACCTTCTCTCCCCAAAACTGGGGGTAAGGTGCGTCACACATGCACCGGGAACAGAAAAGTGATAGAAGAATATGACGCAAGTCGAAAAGCCCAGCCTTACCACCCCCCTTTATACCTTTTAGTGAGAACTCGTCGCAGTCAGAAAAATTCACCCTAGAGCTTCACGGGACCGCGACGGACCCTCACTATGGCATCTCGTCAATGTGGGGTTCATTCCTTGGCCCAGGTGGGCCACAACCATGCTCCCTCAGAAAAGCCGGCCATTCATTTCTATTATGCACCTTTCTTCTCGCCTCTTCCAAATTCACATTTCTCTCCTCCAGGCATTCCTTTACTGACTGAATCCACTTTTTCTTCCGTCTCCCAGCCGGTCGATTCCCAGCACACTCACCACTATACATCCGCTTAACCAACCGGCTGTCATCCATCCATTCCACATGACCAAACCATCTCAACGTACTTTCATTTATTCTCTCATTTACCCTTTCTTCACACCACACAACTCTATAATACGTTCATTCCTCATTTTATCAATTCTTCTCACACCTAACACGACCCTAATTGTCCATCTGAACACATTGTACTTTAGATCTATACCTCTTATTCCAGACCATAGTCTCACTACTATACATTAACACAGGTAACAACATACCCTCATGTAGATCCAAGCGCACAAGACTTAGCAGTCCTTGCATCCAACAACGGTTAGTGCGCAACCACCTTCCAGCTGATCTGCCACTTCACCTGAAGACTGTGTCCACTAGGGATGCCGATATCTAAAATATCGATAAAATCGATATATCGATATTTTAAAAAATATCCAATCGCCTTCGATATTATCGCTAGAAAAATATCGATATTCGATATATCGATATTTCGATATTTATAATTCGATATATTATAAACAATATATATATATATATATATATATATATATATATATATATATATATATATATATATATATATATATATATATATATATATATATATATATATATATATATATATATATATATATATATATATATATATATATATATATATATAATGTGAGTTATACAAGTAATATCCGCATCCGCGGAGCACACCCACATTATTAAAGATCCGCATCCGCGCTTTTGCCCTGCGGATGTTATGAGGATGTTTATTGTCGAAGACTGATAAAAGAATTTTTTAATAAAAATACTTAAGATGAATCTGAAAAAATAAAATAAAAATGTAAATGAGTTGAAGGCAATTCAAAAACGGTTTGATATTCCATATCTTAATTTTATCAAAGACATTCCAACTCGCTGGAATAGTACACTTCATATGATGGAAAGAAGTATTGCTCAAAGAACTTCTTGCTTCGTACGCCAGTTTGTATTCCAAAGTTAACAATCTTATTAATTTGGAAAATGACATCATATCACACTGCATTAAGCTATTGAAACCTTTTGAAGAAACTTCCACCAAAAAAAAAATCAGCTCCTCTACAGCTTCTGACTCTTATGTAATACCATTAATCTCAATGCTAGGAAGTATTTTGAACCATCTTCAAATGAAAATGATGACAGTTTAAAAATGAAAGATGCAATTAAACTAGAGCTTCGCTTTGGTTCTGCAATGAGTATGCGACTTCATACTATTGCAACTTACTTAGATTCCAGTTATAAAGCAAGTTTTTTTTGTAACGATATTAGAACGTTAAATCGTTACTTTGTG
>JABUQX010140819.1:10000-12500 GCA_015478945.1 Trachelipus rathkii
ATGCGTCGCTTGTCTTCTGGGAATCCTTTTTGGTTTGTCGGAGCAAATAAGCTTCATCTCTAGGGATTGTTTTCTTCTTACGACCATACTTTCCTTTACGTTTAGGAGAAAGCAATCCGGTTTACTGCTTCAAATTGATGACACAGCTGACAGTTGCTAAACTCACACCAGCCACTAAAGCAATCTCTCAATACGTCTTAGCTGTGTGTTCGTGCAGAGTAACCATCTTCGTACGGTTCCTAGATGTAACATCCACCTCGAAACAGAAGTCGAATCACAACTGGTCAGGTTTCTATAATCTAATGAAATATTGTAGCTGCTGATGTAATGATCGCATCAGCCAATGAACACTACACCGGTCGGACAGGATTCTAAAATCGAATGCAGTACAGTACCTGCTAACGTAATAATGTATCAGTCAACATAAAAAATGGTCTAACTGATTTTTCATGCTTGTTTTCAGTACAGGAATACAAGTAACATATAAAACATGCTTTGTTTCAATTAATTTGCACAAGGGTATATATATATATATATATATATATATATATATATATATATATATATATATATATATATATATATATATATATATATATATATATATATATATATATATATATATATATATACTATACTCTCCTGTATATCTGTATTGACCTGTCAGGTGTCGCCTCTGCAGAACCTCCTCCAGTGGTTTCTATCTTCATACATTCTTCTCTCCTCCACATCCACCATAGACACTCCTCTGACGTTCATCGCATCTTCCACCGCATCCCTCCATCTTTTCTTCGGTCTGCCCGCAGGTCTACGGCCCACTGGCGTCCACTCCAGCATCTTTCTTGGTCCAGCTCCCTCTTCCATTCTCTTCAGATGTCCATACCACCTCAGTTAATTCTGTTGTGTTTGTTCAGTAATTGATCCAATTTACAACTCCCTCCGAATTTCCTCACTTCTCCGCCTATCTCTCAGGGTAACTCCCTCAATCAATCTCAGCACCCTCATCTCCGCCGCCTCCACTCTTCTCATTTGTGTTGTGTTCAGTGCCCAGCATTCCGATCCGTACACTAGTAATGGTCTCAGTATTGTTTTATATATCACCATTTTCACTTCTTTTGGTATAGCTGTTTCTTTCAGTACTGGATATAATGCTCCTACGTTCTGAGAGAACTTCTTATCCTCTCGCCTATCTCCTCTCCTTGTCCTCCCCTCCCCCATCATCATCATTCCCAAGTATTTGAATTTATCTACCTGCCATAATCCCTTTCCTTCTATATTGATGTTCAGTTCTGTTCTTTCTCTAGCTATTCTCATTACCTCCGTCTTCTCCGTGTTCATCTTCATACCGATTTCTCCCATTTGGGCATCCCATCTGTTCAGCATTTCCTGCAGGTCCGCTCCCTCGCCTGCTATCAATGCTGCATCATCTGCGTATAGTAGTGTGTGTTCATTGTCTACCTGTCTACATATTCTCTTCAGTCCGTAATCCATGTATAATATGAATAGCAGGGGCGAGAGTACACTGCCCTGTCTCACTCCTGAACTCACCTCAAACCATCCTTGTTCTCTTACTTCTCCCCTTATCTTATTTCTTGTACTGCAGTATGTACTTTTTATTGCTCTTTTTAATTTTTGTGGTATTTCATACTCTTGTTCGTCCAGTGCTCTCCATAGCTTTTCCCTATCAATCCTATCAAAGGCTTTTTCAAAGTCTACAAACGCCACATCTGCTCCTTTATTCCATTCTATTGTTTTTTCTATCATCATTTTCATGTAGAAGATTGGATCCATTGTACTTTTTCCCGCTCTGAAGCCATACTGCCAACTTCCTAGTTTATCTTCAACTTTGATTCTCAGTCTCCTTTCCAATATTCTCTCGTATATTTTACTAGCAACATTCAGTAAAGCTATCCCTCTGTAGTTGTTACAAATTCTTTTGTCTCCTTTCTTGTATATAGGGCAAATCACCGCTCTACTCCATTCGTCAGGTATTCTCTCTTTGTCCCATCTCTCATTCAGTAATTCTAGTAGCCATACTTCCACTCCTTCTCCAGTCTTGTATAATTCAGCATTCAGTCCATCGGTTCCTGGGCTTTTTCCATTTCTTAGCGTTTTAATTGCCTCTCTTATTTCCTCCAGCAATATCCCCTCTGTCCTTTCTCCTTCCTCCACCACCTCCCGTTCCCTCTCCATCTGCACCTCCTCAACATCAAATCTCAACAATTCCTCAAAGTATTCTCTCCATCTTTCCAACACCTCCTCCTCCCCTACCAACGTTTCTCCCTCCTTATTCATTATGACGTGCGTTTCTGGTTCTTTCGAGGTTCTCATACTTTTAGCCAATCCATAGATTAATTTTTTTGTTCCCATCATGTTCTCCTTCAGTTCCGACCCTATTTTTACCCATGATTGCTTCATACTCCTTCTTTTTATCCTTTCTGCAATGTTTCTGGCTTCAACATAATCCAATCTATTTTCTTCAGTTTTTACTTTCATCCAT
>JABUQX010140820.1:0-21067 GCA_015478945.1 Trachelipus rathkii
AACCACATAAAACATCAATCAAATGGAAGGAAAGACATTCCCCACCCAAATTCTATTGCAAAGGTCCAGTAAGTAGGCAGATGCAGTTGGATGTAGGTGTCTGAGCATCAAGAAGGAGATGCCGTAAGGACCGAGGGCGCCATCTTTACATTTTGAAAGCCATAGTAAATTCAGGTAGGGTGAAAAGGCGGTTATAAAGAAAATCCTCTTCCTATTTCGTGAAGTTTGGAGACAGAATAGAGGTTAGGATTTTTTGAAATGTGTCTGTATAGCAAGAAATTCTAGACCTAGATGCAAAATAATAGTCAAGGGCGTCAGCAACAGGAAGCTGAAAGAATGTCAGAAATAGCAGGGCCATATCGAAGAGCGATTGGAGGGGAGCCACTAGAACGCTTAAACATTAGATGCACAACTTTCCATACCAAGGATAGAGGGGTCTCAAAAGTAACACTGGACATTAGTCCTAAAGTACGACTTTCGGGTGCGATGGTTTATGCAGCGAGATCTAGCTGCGGCAGCCTCATAAATGATGCGGTTATTGACGGTTGGAGGTTTCTTAAAATATGAGAAAAGTTTACTCTTTTTCCGGTGTGCCTGCGAACGTTCCCGGGACCACCAGGGATTGGCTGGACTGGGGCTAGCAGAAGATCGAGGAATGTTGGCCGTTGCTGCTCCAAGAACGGTAAAGGAAAAGTAGCTGAAGGTATCCTCAATAGAGGGGAGGCCCTTCTCGCTTGAGTAAACAGAAACAGCTGTTGCTGACTGGAAAGCAAGCCAATCAGCCCGGTCACACCGCCATTTCGAGCTCGGAGGCGGCGTTGGGGACGATGTAGTTTCTTCCAGAAAAATCAGGTAGTGGTCATTACTGCATACGTGGTCAAAGCGGAACCACTGAAAGCAATCTATCACAGATATAGAACATAGGGACAAATCTATGCAAGATGAGGAATTGGTATCTATCAAGATGTTCATGAGTGGGAAGGCCCGTATTAAGACAACCCAGAAAAAAGGGAAGCAGCAGATCAATAAGAGCGTTGGCATTAGAGGAGGTGAACGTGTCATTTCATAATGGGTGTCTGATATTAAAGTTCCATAAAAGAACCACCGGGCTCACCATCTACTTCAAGAGATCTTTTTGGTCACTCGCAGTAGATCAACAACTGGGAGGTAAGTATAGAAAACAAATTGGGTAGGCCTTCGAGAAGTGTAGACGAGTCGACACGGCATGCAAGGGTGTGGTTAGGGGAAAAGGGTTATGAGAGACCAGTCTATGAACGAGGATTCCCGCTCCCCCACGGTCATTAGTACCACAGTGAAAGGATTTCAGGGAAGATTGGTACTCGGAAGGAAGAAAATCTAGTCCGCATAGCTGCAATTCCTGAAAATAGTGAGCTCTTCAAAATTAAGGTTATACCCACAGTAATTCCACTACAAGAAATTAGCCATTATCGATGATCAAATTAATTTAATCAGTTGGACGATCGGTAACTATAGGTTCAATACTTTTGTATGGGTCCTTGATATGGACAGGCAAAGAGGCAGATAGCAAGGAAGAATCCTGATGAAGGACAATTTATCCCAGCGACATGGGCAAGTCATGAAGAATAGACAAACGGGATTGGGAATGCGGAGAGGGGCCTTCACTGTGTGTTCGTCTGGAGGGGAAAGAAGGGAGTCCCCAAGAATTGCAGCCAACCGTCTCTCTACCTCTTCGACCTGCGAGAGACGGACGACAGGCAGGCACGAGGGTTCAGGAAAAGGGCAGGGAGCAATGTCCACATCAATAGTACTAAAGGTCCCTGAAAGAACAGTGTCCGGTAATGCGATTGCTTCAAGCACCCCGCAGGCAGTGGATGGCAGGACTGTAGCCTCATCTGGAGAAGACAGAGCCAACGGTGTGACCAAGGATTGAGAACTCACAGAGTTCCCAACTAAGGTGTCAGTAGCAGCAACCAGGATCAAAGTGTGGTCCAGAATCACTAAACAAAGGACTCTTCGGCGTGGAACAAGCTAGTTGCGGGGGCACTGAACGCTCAAAAGTGGAGGAGATATCAAAGTTAATGGAAATTATCCAATAACATACCCTCAGATGGGGCGGAACCGGCCTTAACTCTCCGGGAACGTCGGGGGGGGTTGAACAACTGACCAACCCGCATCCAACGAGATCTGTTTGCAACTCCTGCCGCTCTGCAGAAGATTCAATGGCTGAAGAATCAATAGGTAAACGGTCCAAATGGACAAGGGACCCACCCAGACCAGGTCCGGGAGATGTTTCCATAGAGGAGTCAGGTGACGACAATGAATCATGGAATAATCCTGCCCCTCAGGGTGGAAGGAAGTGGATTTTGTCCCATCCTCCTGAAGCGTTCTACTGATGTCAGCAGAAGCCCTCTCCTGGGGATGGGATGAGGGTGCTACGGTCGGGCACCAACTTGTATGGGCAACTGATCATCTGACCTGAAATCACCAGCCCGACAAGCCAGCGAGTAGTCCTTGTGCTTACCATGGCCAGCAGCACCAGTGGTAGAAAGGACAGGCAATAAAGTAGGAGAAAGCTCTGATGGCAATGCAGAGGCAGGCCTCTTGCAAGAGTTTATGGTCTGGAGCTGACCAGATTGTTGTTGCTTTGGTCGGATAGGTAAACCCTCTTTCTCCAAAGAGCAAGGTTCAACATTGGCACTAATCTGTGAGCGAGGGGCACCCTCGGAGAGTATTGGTGCCAGGGGATGGGTGGAAAAGTCCCAATGCAATCTAAGAGGCACAGCAAATGGTTATGGAGATGTAGGCGGACACGCCCTCCCAGGAGCAAGTGCCCGGCTCTGGGAAGAGGCCATGGGCAGAGCTCCGACGGAATCGGAAGAGAATCTTTGAACATGAGAGCAAACAGTCAGGGAACAGTCTGGCTTTTGAACAGTAGACAGGGTAGCAGCGTACTTCTGTGAGAAAGTGCGACCCTCACCCCCAGTCCACGCCTAGCCTCCTGTCGGTCAAGTTTCTCAACAGTGCAGAGGTCAAGTATTCTTCTCTCGCGCTTATACACCTGACAGTTTGTGGACGCTGAACTATGAGTGCAGCCACAATTTGAACATGAAGGCGGACAAGGAAGGTGGAAGTCATCTCCGCAATTTGAGCAAATATCTCTGGTTCCCTAACAGTATTTATGGAAGTGGCAAAATTTTTGACACTTAAAACAGCCTTGCGGAAGAGGAATATACTAACAAGCAGTATAACTATATTATTGTGTATGAGGAGTTTATTATATGAGGAGAGTATTTTAATTTTGTGAATGTTGAGTAAAGGTATTGTGTTTCTGTGGTTAAGTGGTTGGGGGAATGGATGCGTAAGGCTCTAAGGTATAGGGGTGTTAGGGTAGCAATTTTAATGTTTTTAGTGTGGGCTGGGTACCAAAGCAAAACACACATTCTACCAAACAATACAAAAAAATACTAAACTTAACACTACTTTTCTTTCCCTACCCTACACCCTCAATCACAACATAAAACACCTCCCAAAATTCATCATATTCACCCAAAACAACACCTTCTCACTAAAACATACCCTCAAACCACCAAAACACAAAACCAATGTGTTTATAAAATACCCTGGCACAACTGTCCCTCAGTCTATATTGGTGAAACCAATGACCTTGACTGACGTATTTACCAACACAACACCGACCTCCACAATGACAATATGAACTCAGCATTAACTAGCCACCGCACTCTTACACAACATAATATCAACACCCAAAATACCTCCACACTAAACTACATTAACAACATCCAAAAAAGAAAAATCATAGAATCAATATACATAAACAACATCAACAATTTCAACAAAACCACAGGAGACTACAAACTAGATCACATACAAAATCCCATATCATCCAAATATCTCACAGAACTAAAAACTCACCAATCAATCAACTAAACAAAATTAACATTTTATAAACACATTGCATCCACAGTAGTTTTCTCTCACTTGAAAAAGGTTTATAGAGCAACATAAGCTAAAGCTCATGTAAAGAAAATAAGAATTAAATTTATAAACCCCTAATTTTAGCTAAAAAGTGGAAATATATATATATATATATATATATATATGCTCATATATGTATGTAATATGTATGTGTGTGTGTATGTGTTATAATATCTTTGTTCCTAGTTTTAAAAGAATAAATTGGCTCTGTAAACTACATATCAGAAATAGGAAACCCCGTACAACGCTAACCTTATGGTTTTCTATTGTAGTTCCAAACTGTTATTTCAATTTGTGGTGTCAAAATTTTAAAAAAATAATAAAAAATAAAAAATGTCAAATTGGTTTAATCAATATTGATAAATAAAAAAAAATAATACCTGGGCAAGGGTCACTAATAATTCTGAATAGGAATACATATATATATTATGTATAAAAATATATATATATATATATATATATATATATATATATATATATATATATATATATATTTTATATATATATATATATATATATATATATATATATATATATATATATGTGTATTAGGATGAGGGACCTATGCCTGCCCACTCAGGCTGAATCAGGGCTTGCTATCGGGCCTTAATATCCTTGCACTTTACCACTTGGTCCCAAGCTCACTTCATCCACCATGGCTTCCATTTCCAATCACCCAGGATTAAAATATCAATGGCCTAACCAATAAATCTACAGAACTAAACCACTTCCTTAAAACACATAATATCCATATAGCCATCATTCAAGAAGCTTCCCTCCCCCAAAATACCCCACTCCCCACTTTTTACGGTTATGACGCTATCTACTCCCCCTCCCACCCACCCCAACACTCCCTCCTAACACTGATCCAGAACAACATTACTTACCACAACACAACCCCCGACACCTCCACGCTATTACCAAACGCACTAATAAAATCCCAATCCTGTTCCATCCTTTTGAATAAGACCACCTATAATATCATCAATCTCTATATTCGCCACCCCACTTCCCCAAACCCCCCACCAAAAAACCTCACTCCCCCCCCAACACCCCTATCCACACACCCAAACCCCCTCCTCGGAGGAGCCTTTAATGCTCACCACACTGCCTGGTACAAAGACTACCCCTCTGACCCCCGAGGCAATCATATCCTTAACGAACTAGAATCCCTAAATATCCTTAATTCAAAACACCTCCCCACCCGAATCCCTCCCCAAGCCAACCAATCCCCAACTTCCCCAGACGTCACATTTTGTTCCCCCTCTCTTCACCACTTACTTACTTGGGACACCATTACTGACCTACAATCGGACCACCTTCCTATTCTTATTTCCCTAAACTCCCCCCATCAACCCCCCCCAAAAAAAACCATAACATACACTAACTACAAAAAAGCAAACTGGCCCGAATATACTAATTATATTGAAACTCACATTAACCCAACACAAATCCACGACATAACATCCCTTCTCACCTCCATCACTCACTTAAACAAAACAATTATCCAAATCTGCAGAGCCTACACATCACCCAAAGGGACACCCAGAAAATCATACAATCCCAAACTAAACCCGAGAAATCAGCCAGCTCATTAAACAAAGAAACTCCCTCCGAAAACTCAGTCCATATACCCCACATCTCTAACCAAATAACAAACCTAAACACCCAGATTACTAACCTCATAACCACCAACACTACTAAAAATTCTCTGAATACCTACAACAAAACATCTCGCCCAAAGACAATAAGAAAACCTGGCAAATCATCAAAAAGTTAAACAATTCACGAAACAACCCCCCACCATCTCACGAATCCCCATCTCTACCTAACAACTCCCTCCCCTCCCCTAAACAACAATCAGACAGTCTCGCTAAACATTACGCTAAGATCTCCCGCAAACCAACACACCCCGATAACAGGAAAACAAAAAAAAACAACTTGGAAAACTCAAACTAGATCTCAACCCCATACCTCCATTCACAACAATCATGATAAAAGAAACCATTAAAACCCTCAAAAATTCAACAGCATCAGGCCCAGACTCCATATCCAACCTGCACTTAAAACACCTGGGAGATAACGCAATCCTCCTAATTACAGACATCTTCAATAAATCCTGGCAACTTAACTACATTCCCACAATCTGGAAACAAGCATACATAATCCCTAAACTCAAACCAAAAAAAGGCAACTCCCCCTCCTCCTATTGCCCAATTTCTCTGCTTTGTTCCATCAGTAGAATTGCTAGAGAAATTAATATTAAATAAAATTTCCCAATCCCTATTCCTCTCCCAGACTTCCAACGCGGATTAAAAGCAACCACTCTACAACCACAGCCCTCCTCCCTCTCACAACACATCATTAACGGCTTCAACCAATCACCTTCCCATAGATCAATACTCCACAGCAATAGACATAGACAAAGCATTTGACACCGTCCCCACACCCTAATTCAAAATCCTCCCATTCTCCTTTAGAAAAAATGACAAAAAATGGCTTTTCAATTTCCTCACCAACCGTTTTGCAAAGTATTATATAAAAACAAACCTTTCCCTCTATCAAATTACAAAACGGCGTCCCACAGAGCGCCTCTCCATTTTTATTCAACTTTTCACTGCAGACCCTACCCACCCCAATCCACCACTCCACCAAACTAATCACATATGCAGACGACATTAGCCTTATTTCCCAACACCCAGACGTAAACACAGCCACACAACATACTCAAGAATACCTACACTCTTTAGAAAACTGGTTAATATCAAAAAAATCACAGCAACCCCCCTTAAGTCCTCTATCACCCTATTAACCACCGACCGACATCAATCCTCCCTCCATCCCTTAATTACTCTGAACAATAACCCCCTCCCACTTAACAAAACCCCAAAAATACTAGGACTTACATATGACACCCACATGACGTTTCCCCCCATATTGACCAAATCACTTCCACAACTCAACGAAAACTAAACACCCTTCGAACCCTTTCCCAACACAATTTCAGCGACAGTAAACACACACTAACTACTATCTATAAGCAACTCCTTAGAACTAACTTAAATTAAGCTTCCCCAGCATGGTTCCCTGCAATTTCAAAATCAAACACAAATAAACTACAAATCTCCCAAAACGCAGCCCTAAGAATTATAACAGGTTGCACTAAAACCACCCCAATCCAACATTTACACGATGAAACCTCCATCCTCCCCATTTCCACACATCTGGAGATGGTAGGGACTCAATTCTACCAGAAGACCCGTAACCCAACCCATTCATGTCACCAAATTCTCTCCAATCCCCTCGAGACAAAGACTAAAATCCCCCTTCCCTCACCTGCACAATTTTATTACAACACTTATAATATAATTCCCCGCCCCTCCCAATAGGTATGGACTTCACATATCCATTCCACCTAACAAACACTTACCTTCAAAGCCGCCCAAATAATACTTTATTAAATACCCCTCCCCAAACTCTCCCCAATAGAAGCAGCTGTCTAGAAGAAGCCGATAAGGACCTCGCTCGGTGCAGGTCGGGTCACCACCAAAACTCATGCAATATAAACATAGATTTAAACTAGACAACAACGTCACCTCCCCACTTGCACCAGATGCCACAATTCTCAGGATACAATGGAGAGCACCTCCTTCTGAGATGCCCAGCTCTCGACGCCCCCCCGTGCCGTCTTTTCTGTATCCTCTATCCTCGACCCTGTGGAACAGCCCGGTGGCGGCCAGCTTCCTGGAAGCAGGTGTGGCCCTCAATTAAAAGATTGGGCCAGGGGGCAGAAATATAGGTATAAGAGTATATATATATATATATATATATATATATATATATATATATATATATATATATATATATATATATATATATATATATATATATATATATATATATATATATATATATATATATATCAGAGGTGACTCTTGCACTCGTGGTTGCAGGTTTGAGCAACCACCATTTTATACAACTTACAGTTAGTGTGCAGCTATTTATTATTTTTTTATTATTTAATTTTTTTTGTTTAAAAGTAAAAATCAAAATAATATCAAATCATAATGCAATAACACTCCAATGATTTATTATTTAATGAAACGTCACATCAAATTTAGTTAGTTCAAATGTCAAACAAACATGATTGTTGCAGACACTTTACAACACATGCCCTATACATTTTGAGGAGAAAAAAATGTGTGTGAAGTATAGGGATAATACCCGATAGTATCGGTATGTCGGTATCGATGAGTATCAGCCATTTTATAGTGCTCGGTTATCGATTAAAATGCTTGTCTGCTATTCTTACTGGAGTGAAAAAATTATGAGAAACTTTTAGGATTCAATAATAAATCTAGTTCGATATAGATAGCTAGGACCAATTAAGTTATGTTTTTTCCTCGATTTCCTTTTTAACTTAGATTTTTAAGCGTTTCTCCAACTTGGTCTTTAGCGCAAAATTTACCTATTTGGACAGCCATTATTATAATTTATACAGATTTATCTACTTTTTTAGTTGATCAATAGTATTTTTTTTTTTTTTTTTTTTTTTTTTTTTCCCCAATTTTTTTGAGGAGGGTGTGGGGGGGTGGGTGTTTTTAAATTTTCTGGATTATTCATATTTTAGATATTTGCTGTAAATAGGGTTTTATCGTTTTAAAATTTAGGTTTTAGCGTATGAATAAATTTTTCTCATTTCTCCTTTTTTTTTTTTCTTTTTTTTTTTGTTTTTTTTGTGATTAGGTAATGCGTGTAATTAGCAGATTTGCACAGGCGTGGCTCTCTTTTGACTTTACCAACATCAATGGCTTGCACTCTAACTCTGCATCCATGGAATACTACCTCTCTAACTCTAAACCTAATTTTATGCTCTTGTCTGAGACCCAGATGGCTAAAAATTCATCCTTCAACTCGTTTAATATATCCAACTATAACTTATTTTATAATTTCCGTTTGAAGTGTGTTTTTTTTTGCCTGTATAAATAAAGAAACATTCCTATAACCGTCTCGAATCTCGAGATTTCCTAACCATTCTGTGGCTTAAAATCTTTCTTCCTTCTACTACAATATTCTTATGCTTCTGCTACTGTTCTCCGAACAGAACAGATTTTCATGCGTTTATCTTACTACTTCTCCTGAGACTGTTATATCTTCTCATCCAAATGCTGAGGTCCTCTATTTAGGGGCTTTCAATGTACCTAAAACTGGTGTTAGGTTCCTCATTGCTAGGGTTGGGTGGGGGGGGAGGAAGCCCGAATCATTCAGGATTCTCAACGATCGGGAGCAACTGATTAAATAACCTACACACATTCCCGATCGTCCCAACCAGTTCTTGAACACACTTGACCTATGTTTCACCACTAGTCCCTTTTCTCTATAAATGCACCACCTTCGCTCCTATCGGGTAAATCTGACTACAACCTTATATCACTTAATTTTATTACATTCTCTCCAACATCTCCATCCCTATGCGGTTTTCTGGCATTTGATCGGGCCGATTGGGGCATTGCGTTGCTTCTAAGCTAGCTATAATGGAAGTGACTGCTTTGACTCTTAAAACGCTTCAGATTCTGCCGATAAAGTGAGAACTGTAATTGTTAATGGGATTGAGCAGGTTCATTCGTTGCCGGATAAATCTTTTCTCATAAAATCCATGGATTTCCCGATGGAGTGCTTGTTCCTAATGCATTCAGGCTAGAGACAATGCTTATTGGGTGTGGAAAATTCTTGTTCTCCTATCACTCTTGCCAATTTTCATTTCAATAGAAATCGTTGCAGGGATACTCTTCGGCGAGCAAAGCGGACTTTCGATAAGCAATCGCTGACCTCCTTGGTTCTCCTAAACTGGAATCTCCTCTGGCCTCTTGCCAAAAACATCTCTAACTTTTGTTCATCCTTGCCTCCTCTTATTCGCTCTGATGGTTCTGTTGTTAATACTCAACTGAAAAAGACCAATCATCTCTTTGGCCTCCTATTTTCCACTAATTCAACCCTGGACGTTCTGGTATTCATCTTCCTCCTCCTTCTCTCCTCAGGTGTCCTATACGCTTTACCTGTCATTTCATTTGATGGTGCATGAGCTCCTGAAATCTATGAGCGTTAGGAAGGTGCTTGGATGGCATTCCTCTCCGGTTTTGAGGAAGTGTGCTTCGGTGCTGATCCCACCCTCGTTCAACTATATTCTCTATGCCTCCAATACTAGCACTCAGTGTTGGAAGCGCGCATATGTCCAACCTATTCGAAAAAATGATGCTGCTCTGATCCTTCCTAACTATCGCCCTATAGCTCTCACTTGTATTCTTTCAAAGATCTTTTGAAACCCTTCTCAGCTCACTTCTTAGATCATCTGGAATCTCGCTCACTTCTTTCCGAACCAGTATGGCTTTCGTTGCTCGAGATCTACTGGCGATATACTCCCTATTTAACAGATTTATGGTTTTCCGTCCTTAGGAACTTCTGGAAGACTTGTGTGTGGTGGCCTTGGCATATCAAAGCATTTGACCCGGGTATGGCATTTTCACTCTCCCAAGCTCCTTCAGGTTTCCTTCTACTCTTTTGCTTACTTATGTCCTAGCTTTCCTTCAAATGCGGCTCAATGTCGGCTGTTGTTGATGGAAACTTCTTCTTTTCTGTCGGTGGTGTTCCTCAGGGTTTCGTTTTATCTCCTACTTTATTCCTGCTTTTCATCAATGATCTTCTCACCTGCACATCTAACTTTATCCACTCATATGTCGATGACTTGACCCTTCATTCTTCAACTCATATCAATTCTGCTACCTCTTTTACTTCTAGAATTGCCTCTCCGCCTTAATCTTTCGATTCTATTCTCGCTGGTCTGGATAGAATTTCAGGGTTGGGTAGTCTCAAGCTTGTGAAATTTAATTCTTTAAAACCCCAACTTCTACAAATCTCTCTCTCTTAAGAGGGTTCTCTCGTCTCTCCTGTTGACAATATAAACATCCTTGGCCTTAACATAAAAAAAAAAATTTTTTAAAACCTCAAATCACAGTGGTTTGAGGGCGGCCTCCAAAGAAACTGGAGTTATGTTTTAGAGTGCAGACTTTTTCCCTCTTCTCGGATTACTCCACCTATACAAGGATCTCATCGCCCTTGTATGGAGTATTGCTCTCATATCTGTGGGGGCGGGGGCTCTTGTTTCATCCGGCTTTGGATAGGGTCGAGTCAAGGCCAAAAGACTTATAAACTGTCCTGTACTTCCTAGTTCACTTGACCCTTTATATTTGCGTGATGTTCGTGCTTTATCCCTTTTCTATAGGTGCTGTAGAGGCCAAATGCCGAGGAACTATCCACTCGCGTGCCACCACCTTTACGCCCTCGTAGCTAGCACAAGGGGTGCTGTTTTGGCACATGAGTTTTGTGTTGATGTTAGTAACTCCAGACTGGTTGGCTGCGGTGCTTCTCTCCTGCCACCTCTGTTCTGTGTTCTCTTCCATCATCAGTGTTTCCTACTCAATTTAATTTCCCTCACTTCAAAGCCTGCGTCTCTGCTCATCTGCGTAATTTACGTTAGATGGATTTTTAAGGCGTTCAACACCCACTCCTTGAATAAGGTTCTGCCCGTGGGCGGCGGTGACAACTGTAAAAAATAAATAAATAAAAAGGTTCTAATAAAGGGAATTTATTAAGCTAGCTGAAACCCACAATAATGGCACCCGACGGTGAACCGCTTCTAGAATGCATTAAAATAGCATAACCGGGGAGCTTGCTCATTGACAAAGAGAGAGACAGAGAAGTGGAAGCCGCCTTATCTGCAACCCTGGCAACAGCACTGATAGCAGGTGACGATGGTGGCTTTTCAACAAATAAACCTATGAGGAGTTGGATATGTTAGACTTTGATAAGTTCATGGCCAAAATTGCATTGACATCTCATTCACCTTCGAAGGAATCACACCAGGGAACCTCGTAAAAACTGAGACAGTCATCAAGGACAAAGATAATTCAAATTTGCGATCTGTGAAAGAGGAGATGAGGCTTCTACGAAAACATGAGATGCTGCCCACAGAAGAGAATCCTTTCATGCAGTGGCATGAAATGGGCCAAGGTTTTCATTATTTATCAGTGCTTGCAGGCAAATAATTATCAGCACTTCCTTCATCAGTCGTGAGAAAGAGCATATTTATTGTGTAGGTTAGGTAGGAATGTAAACACCCCAAAAGGAACAGTCTCTCGCCAGATACTAGTGAAAGCTTAATGTTTTTGCATCACAATTTGTGAATTTTGAATTTGAGTATTGAATGATATCTATCTTAAAGAGGTATTTTATTTTGTCATGTTTGAGTGTTTTTTTATTTAACTTTTCGGCTGATTAATTGAGGTCTCTTCTTTCATTATTTTTATTCTTTATATTAATTGTAGCTAGTTAAAGAATCTTCTTGATTATAATCATGTTAAAACATAAGCTAGTAGCTAAACTTTGTTAATACTTGCTTGAAATGGAATATTTTTTAAATAAACACAAACATAAAAAAGTTATTAATATTACATTTGCAATTATTATTCCTTAAGGTACTATTTTAATTTATAAAATAAATATACTTGGGCACAACCAAATATGAAATATAAATGACTAAGAATTGTTTGTACAGGGAATGCAATCTTGGGTTGCTAGCAGTACTCAAATGTTCTATCTTATTACTGTGTATTTATTATATTGAATTAAAGTATCGGTATCGGTATCGGCACCTAAAAATAGAGTATGGAATCGGTATGGAAATACTCTTTTCTAGGTATCGGTGCATCCCTAATTAATGTCCTTCCATGTTCCTCCACCATTTCCATCCATTATGTCCTTTCATTCCAGCTATTCCATTGTCCTTCATTCATTTCCAATGTGTCCATTCTCTCTCTCTCTCATATATATATATATACTCATATATATATATATATATATATATATATATATATATATATATATATATATATATATATATATATATATATATATATATATATATATATATATATATATATATATATATATATATATACTATCACAGTATATATATACTCTCTATATATATATATATCTTTCATATATACATATATATATATATATATATATATATATATATATATATATATATATATATATATATATATATATATATATATATATATATATATATATATATATATATATGGCTCATCTTGATATCCCTTACCCCAGGTAAGTTGAAGCCAATTTTTTTTTTTTTCTTAATCTACTTAATCAGAATAAAGAGTATTAGAAGCTCTCTTGAGACCATATACGTTTATTTCATTTATTTTTTTTAACAATGCAGAGTGAAATGAATAAATATACAAATAAATTACGTATATATAAGTTAAGTAAAAGTTCCTAGAGTTTAGTTAGTTTAAATAGAAAATAGATACATATAAGCAAAGGTGGCCATGAGTTTAATTAGTTTACAAAGATTTGAACTTTTTTTTTTTTTTAATATTTTTTAGAGGTGTAGAAGCTGCTTTAATAACAAAGTTTCAATTTGATTAGGCATTTTCACTTCAATTTTATAAAATGTGTTCGAATCATATAATCGATGTATATATAATATATGGAGGTGGAGCAGATAATCGACATGATCCCATTTATATATATATATATAAATATATACACTCTCTCTATATATATCTCTTTTTATATATATATATATATATATATATATATATATATATATATATATATATAAATAGAAAAAACATGAATTATATATACATATATATTGATGATACGGCCTTTTCTCCTTAAAGATACTGAATATTGATTGATGGCTTTTTTGCAGACTATTCGGGCCGAGATATTGGGCTTTATAAAACAATAGATTACATCAACATAAGGAAAGTTGTTTGGGGTTGAATTGAAATTTTAGAAACTTGTTTTCCAAAAAAAAATAAAATATAGCCAAATTTTGTAGCACCAATATAGCGAAAATCTTTGTCATTTGTAAGATCCTATAAGGGCCTTTGACATTTTTCAATATTCTAAAGAAATAGAATTCATTTAGTGATACGGGATAATGGACCAAACATGGTAGCTGGTATGAGGGAGAGTGGCTTGCTATCAATTTCATGTTTTATTCACTTGTTTGCAACTAATGCATTCACGATTCAATATTATGTAGAAGTCTGTTAAAGATATATTATTTACTCTTGCCGAAGCATATCCTCTCATTTTCACCATTCAATAACGGCTGCAAAGCTTAAAAACTTTACAGATGCAGCTGAATGTCAAACTGCATAAATTATTCAAGACGTTTCTACAAGCTGGAACAGAACTTATGAGTATGCTTAAAAGATTGTTTGAACAAAAAATTCCCCTATCCATAAGCTGCTGAATGCAATCAGAAAATGTTGACTGATTTACAGTGGCAAAATATTCCATTTACTTGACCCATTTGACAACATCACTAAAACAAACATTAAACGAGTAACAGTCGCCTAAGTGATCCCTTCCATTTTAGCAATAAATCTATTTTTAAATAAGGCAATTAAAGCAAAAGCTTCAGTGGAACAATTACACTCGTTGAAGAGCTTAAGAAATCAGTAGAAAAGACTTTCCTAAGTTCCTATGTGATAAATCTTTGGTGCAGCTACTTTCTTAAGATACCGATTCAAGCTAATTTTTCAATATGAATCAGATGAATCAGTAAAAAAGATGGTATGTTCGTTGAGGCATGGAAAGAAATGCGTGAAAATTTAGCTCCTGACTCTTCTGCTGGCGATGATTTACGTAGTGGGAAGAGTGAAGCTGAAGGTTCCATTTCACTTCTTTAATGGATTTGTTTTAAGAAATTGTGGCATCAAAATCGTCATACATAGAAAAGAAAGTGAGAGTGAAAAAAAGTCCCATTCTTCTGACGATGTGATTGTGTATAAAAGTAAAAGGCTACATACAGAATTACATCAAGAAAAAATATATAAGTTTCCCTACTTTGACCAGTGAAGACAATGATATTCCCTTCAATTGGTGGAAAAACACGGGAAATAGTTTTATGAGTGAAAAGAAACTGCCAATAAAAATACCTTTCAGCTCCACCGTCATCAGTGGAAAGTGAAAGAATATTTATTTAGAACAGGAGGAAATATTTATGAAGCCAGAAGAAATAGGTTACCCCTGGAAATGGAGAACTGCTAATGTTCTGTCATTTTAACTTATAGAGCTTATTCAAATGAAGTTTAGTTTTATATCTTTTACTGCTTTTCAATTTCATTTAATTATTTATATGTGAATGGTTTTGCTATAGGTGAGAAATAGTTATTTACTTTTGTTTTATTACTATGTAACACTAGAGAAAGCATTCTTGGTGTTTGCAAATTGATTATTTATGTACTTTGATTCCAAAATGTAATCAGTGTTTGCATCACATTACATTTGTAGAATATTGTGTGTAACACAGATTTATAAAAAAATTTTATGAATTTTACCTTTTCAAGAGGGTCTATCACACAGTATTAGGATATATATATATATATATATATATATATATATATATATATATATATATATATATATATATATATATATATATATATATATATATATATATATATATATATATATATATATATATATATTGGATATATGAAGGAGAGAAATAAATCACTTATTGATATGATACATGTGTTTTGATAATGCTTATGTTAGAAGCATATAATAATACAACTATGAATAAAGAGTTATGGGACAACAATGAATGTAATGGAAGGAATAGTTTAGTTAATGTAAACATACCTACAATGGTAGTAACTTTCTCTTCTTAGACGATCTACTGTGCATAACGTCTGGAATATCCCTCATGATGCTCCAACAATAGTCAGCCATCATATTGATATCCCACTTGCCCTGGTAGCGTCCTTCCATGAACTTTAGATCTTAATGGAAGCGTTCACCTGCTCATCACTAACATCGCCTAGGTTATCGGAAATTTTCTTAGGTGAGAATGTAAGTAGTGCAACTTTATACTCATTCTACATCCATGAGAATGAAAACTGTCTAGCAGTTCCTGTACAATGTTAGTGGTTCTCGGCTTTCCTGTTCCCCAGAAAATTCTGTGCCACATCTGAAAAAGCATTCCACGCTCTTGCCTCTAACACAGTCATTGTTGTAGCAAAGGCAGCATCAAGGAGGAGTGTCCGTATAGGCCATCAAATATCCCAGCTTTTTTCTTCTCGTCACTCAGACCAGGAAACGTTGAGCATATATAGCGGAAGCATTCACCATCATGGCCCAGGGCCTTCACAAATTGCTTCATCAAACCAAGTTTTATGTGTAGTGGAGGTTAGATGATGTTTTCTCTCTGTACAAGTGGTTTACGTATGATGTTCCTGTCACCTGGCATCAAGGTTTCCCTCGGTGGTCATTCTCTTTTGTTGAGTGATCCTTTGCAGCCCATCCCAATAGCACAGGAATCAGGGATATTGGGTGAAACCTGCTTGCTGACGAGCAAAATGTTTATCATTTTGAGGTCGACTCATATTTACCATCCATGTACCTGATATTATAGCCTCTCAAGCTGTCTTGATTTTTGCACTCCTCTCTCATCCGTACCGAGGACCCTACTGGAACCGAAGCATACCTGTTGCCCGTTTATTGTAACAACACACGCTAAACTGCTATTGGAAGTGTCAATAAACAGTCGCCATGTCATTATGCTGGGAGTCCCATATGTAAGTAGTAGGCCTACCTTCCTGCAATACACAAGGTTTGTGATGGAAGAGCCTCGCAGCTCTGCTTCTCTGTTACGATAAAATGTTACTCTTGTGCCATGGTCCAGTAGTCATTTTTCATGCAACCTCGAAGCCAACAGCTCAGGACAACTTCGGCAAATACAACTCTCATACAAGGTCGTTCAGTTCACCCTGGGTGAACAATGGCGGACCATTGTATTTCAGATGGATAATAGACATCATCCAGGTCATTGACATCCATACATGTAGACGTACTAAAAAAAGTTACCACATGCTTCCCGAATATCGACCACAGTAAACTTGCTGCTACTGTAGATATATATGCGGAAGGTAACGTCTATACAGCCTACGTGGTGCGCACATGAATTTTGTCATTCCTCGGGAATATGCAAAATAGGGATCCAGGATTGCACGAAAACGGAATGTGATACAGCAGCAAATCCGAGAATATATATGGAATCTGCCCGAATTACTATATATCTTCTACAAAAGTCCATCCAAGAAATATTTCACCTTTTGTTGATAGATTATTAAGTTTCTTTATTTTCCCTAAATGGATGACCGAACTTGGAAATAGCTATTCCGGCTGAATAGCAGAAGTGATTATTCGGCTGAAGATATTCGGTATTCGGCCGAATACTTTTAATTTCCTCTCTCTCTCTCTTTCCAGTCCCTGTTAATGTTTCCCTGTTTATATATATATATATATATATATATATATATATATATATGTATGTAATATATATATATATATATATATATATATATATATATATATATGTATATGAAAAATAATATATAATAATATATGTAATAATATATGTTATATATATATATATATACTATATAACTATATATATATATATATATATATATATATATATATATATATATATATATATATATATATATATATATATATATATATATATATATATATATATATATATATATATATATATATATTCAATAGATTGTCTGCATGATTATCAGTAGTTATTCTGCTTGATTAATTATAATTGTAAAGATATATAAATATCTAAGGCAGGCTAGACAGCTAGATAGTTACTAATGTGAAATAAAATTGGAAAATGTTATTCATTCACTAACTTAATTCAATCCAATGTTACAAATTAGTTTTATACTATAATGCATACTATATAGATTTTTAAAATAATGGAAATCCAAAATATATTCTAGTAAATTTATATAACCAAAGATTTAAGAATTTTTACTTTCAATTTACTGAAAAGTTTATTTATTAATTTTAATAATGGAATCTAGTTATTATCTTCTAGTCGATAAAATTTAATTTGTACTTTGTATTAAATTTTTAAAACATTTTTTTTTTCATTCTCATTTATTTCAAATATTTAAAAGGTACATTAGTAGAAATCTTAAATAAAATGCAACTAAGTTCACTAATAATGAAACATAATAATAGTTGTTGTCATTGCATATTAATATTTTTTAAAAATATTTCAAATTTTTTAAAATAATAGCAAAAAAAAAAAAAAAAAACACTTGCAGCTGGGCTTTTTTTGGGTTTTATTAGGTGTTTTTTTTGGTTTTTTAGGTTAGGTTTTTTAATGCCAAGTCTGGTTCAGGCAATATTTTTAAAAAATGAGGTTTAACCTTCTGAATCAAATTCATTAATAAATTGAAATTTGCGATTGTTGTAGGATGGTAAATTTATACTTAATAATCAGCTGATTTGTCCAAATTTGATTAATCAGTAAAATAGCTGATATTGCTGATTAATCAGTGCAACCGCAATATATATATATATATATATATATATATATATATATATATATATATATATATATATATATATATATATATATATATATATATATATATATATATATATATATATATATATATATATATATATATATATATATATATATATATATATCCTTTTTTTTATTCTCCCTACACATACCCAGATAGGGGTTGGGTTAGAACATAATATATGTTGAAAAGAAAGTCCCCTCCCCCTTCCATACCCAAGTGTGAGCCTGTCACAGCCAAAAATTCATCCCAGAGCTTCACAATACTGCGACAGACTCCACTGTGGTATCTTATCAATGTCAGGGCTCAGCCCCTGGGCCAAGCCCACAACCATGCCCTCCTCAGAAAACTTCATCATTTACCCCTATTATGCACCATACTTCTCACTTCGGGAAAATTAACAATCCTCTCCTTCAGCTGGTTGATTACCAAAACACTCGCATCTATATATCTGCTTAACCAACTGACTATCGTCCATCCTTTCCATTTGACTAAACCATCTTAACACACACTCTTTAATTATGCCTTTCTTCACATCACACAGCACCTTAACATGCTAATTCCTCATTCACACCTAACAAACCTAGATTCCCCATCTGCACAGACTTCACCTTAGATCTACAGCTATTATTCCACACCATAGTTTTGTAACTACTATGCATTAACACCAGTAACATATCGTCATGAAGAACCCAAGTGCATTCCAGACTTAGTCTCCTTTTATTCACCTTAGATTTAATTTCACCAGTCACCTTCCTAACACTCACAACCTTCCTACTAAACTCTGCATCATCTGTTCCCTTTAATCCAAAGCATAGTTTAAATATCTAAACTCCAACACTTGTTCCAGTTGACTACCATCAAACAATTTCACACTGCAAATTCTCCTCATTCGCCATCATCACCATACTCTTATCTACATTTACTTTCAAATCCCTCTTTTTACACACCTTGCCAAACTACTCTACAAATCCTCTCAAACTTAATTCAGATTCAACATACAAAACCAAAACATCAGCATACAATAAGCAGGGCAACCTCCACTATTTTCCATCAGTCTTAAACCTTCCCCTGCCAATATTATTAATTTCACTATTAAACCATTCACTTTCCACTTCATTCATTCTTACTCACGCTACCACCACTACACATCCTTAACACATGCAACAGGGCTTCTCTATCAATCCTGTCATACGCCTGTTGCAAGTCAATAAAACCTAAAGACAGTATGTTCTTCTTTCCCTCACTGTTCAATTGATCTACTATCCATATTCTTCATCCCGCCCCACCTCTTTTCCTTCTTCCCTAACCTCAACTATTTTCGTTTCAGTCCCCCACCACCACCCCCACTTTATAAACCATATATATATATATATATACTATATATATATACTATAAATATAAAAATATATATATATATATATATATATATATATATATATATATATATATATATATATATATATATATATATATATATATATATATATATATACTCATAAAATGAGGTGATTGAGAATGATTTTCAGCTAAACACAACTGCTATGGTTTCTGTAAAAAAAATGGTTCATTTTTCCAAATTCAAGTAACTTTAAATTAAAAGCTAAAATATAGGAAACTGTTCATTTGAAAATAATTTATTTAATTTTAAAATAAAAATATTAAAAAATTAGCCGTTTTCAATCACTGCTAATTTTATTATCAATATAAAGGACAAACATATAATTCAAATTAAACTAATTCCACATTAAAAAATAAAACTTTGAAAGCTATTAAAGTGTAGGATATTAAAAATATATATATTTGTAACCTTTAATTTCATGAAATAAATGCCTTTTACATACAAATAAAGAAGTAAAAATATGAAAAATACTACCAACTTTTAAAAATATATATATTTCCTTAGGTATATGATAATTTCTGTATTTAATTAACAGATCATTGTATATTAACATTGTTAAATTGTTATTCATTAAAAAAAAACAGCTAATTTTTATTTATATTAGCTACCGTAAAGTGGGGCAATTCGGTCCAGTGGCCCAAAATTGCCTTTACAATGTAAAATATATCTTTAAAGATGTAAAATAATGTGGTTTTATGTCTTAGGTATGGTTGGAAAAAAAACATGTTTTAAAAAAAAAAAAAAACATTGGTTTTTTTAAATAAACCAAATAAACCAATGGTTTTTTTGTTTTTTGGGGGGGGTTTTTTATGCTATTTTGATGGTTTTAATGTGGTTTTTATTGGTTTTAATAGATTTTAAAGGCAAATATCACTACTGGAAACTGTTATACACATGTGCTAACATATTTTAAAATTCCTTAATAAATTTCTTTAGATTCTTAAATTTCAAATTTTCCTGATAACTGTAAACTGGTATAAAATTATTATGATTTTTTGAGTTTTACATAAACTCATAAAAGTAAAAAATAAGAGGGTATATTGTAATATATAAACTCTATCTGGTCCTCATTATTCAATCTCACTCCGTCTCTTCTTCGTCTCTCTCTCTCTCTCTCTCTCTCTCTCTCTCTCAGAAGAGAGAGAGAGAGAGAGAGAGAGAGAGAGAGCTTACCGCCACC
>JABUQX010140821.1:10000-15000 GCA_015478945.1 Trachelipus rathkii
CGGACGAGAAGTTGTTTACTAAACAGTGATTTTATTCTACTCTAGAATTGTTTTAAAAAAGGTTTGCCCATTTGGAAGATATAAATTCAGAAGGTTGGAGAAATCAAGAAAATCATATTTTAAAAAAATTCTGATAAAATTTTTTGGAAATAATAATAATAATAATAATAATAATAATAATAATAATAATAATAATAATAATAATAATAATAATAATAATAATAATAATAATAACACACACACACACACACACACACACACAATAATAATAATAATAATAATAATAATAATAATAATAATAATAATAATAATAATAATAATAATAATAATAATAATAATAATAATAATAATAATAATTAGAGTATACTACATCTTTAAGTTCAAAGTAGAATTAAATTAAATGTTTTCCTAAAATTTTCCCCCAAATTTTTTCACCCGAACTTGTTCATCGTTAGACGTCTTCTTCGAAATTGGATTTCGAAAGTTTTATCCCCGAGTTTTTCTTTTCCCCGAAACACATTTTCCTTTGAACTCTAATTTGCATTTTCTTAGAGTTTATTTATTATTCTTTTTATATATTTCTTGATTTTAAAATCTTCTTGAAGCATAAATCAAAGATTTTCCGTGAAGTAAATCATCATCTATCTCATAAATATTCATTCCTGTTATTTTCTTTTGTAGAGGTTTTCTATAGAAATTTTGGCATTGTTTGACACACACTGGAAATGCTTCGTGAGTAATCTTTTTCTGGCATCGTGGTTTTTTTCTCCCTCTTTTCTTCACTCCATATATAAACAGTCTAGCTTAAAATAACCTCTCCAGCAGTTACTTTTATTTTAAGTCTAGAAACAAACAAAAAGACATAAAAACAAAAAAAAACTAAAAAGAGTTTAAACTATAATTGAACAATCAGAATCGAAGAGGCGAAATAATTAAAAAAAAATATATCAAACGAATGAAAATGGAATAGGCAAATGAAAATAAAAAAAATATAGAACAAAGTTTAAAAACAGAAAGTTAAATGCAGGAAGAGGCAGAAGGGAAAACAATTAGGAAGTCGTGAACAACTTTTAAATAATCATTTACAATTTTTATTCCATGCGAATGATTTATCATGGCTGTAAATTAAGAAACTCCATGGAAGGGTCGAGCGAGTGGAAAATCTTATTTGTATTTTTTACATCTTATTTTGTCTCAAGAAACAAGAGTATGAAAATTAATAATTACTTTGAAAGGTTTGGAGAAATTGTCTCTTCCGTGAAATTCAAATTTTGTTTCTCAAATTTTAACGACTCTACAAACTTAGTCTTATTTCTTTTCTAATTCTTTATTACATTTGGCAGAAATTTGCTATTGAATACGTGTCTGTATGGCTGGATATATATATTTATTTTTTATATATTATATATATATATATATATATATATATATATATATATATATATATATATATATATATATATATATATATATATATATAGAGAGAGAGATAGATAGAGAGAGAGAGAGATATGTTAGGTGATATTTACATTCATATATATTATATATATATATATATATATATATATATATATATATATATATATATATATATATATATATATATATATATATATATATATATATATATATATATATATATATATATTTATTTACTATATCATTAGGAAATAATGTATTTATTAATTTTCAGTGGGGAAACATTGTTTCAAAAATTGTTAAATAAATTTCCTATTTATAAATTTTTTTTCTATGGACAAAATTATTACTTAGAGCGACACAGGCCAATTTTCACCGATTTTCATGAAACTTACATGGAATGATTGAAATGATATCGTAATGAAAAAGCAAAAAAAAAAAAAGAAAAAAGTTTAAAAATTAAGCTTTAAAAAAGTTACAAAGTCTCCAAATTTTATTTTTAAAGTTTATTTGCCAGCTGCTTTAATGAACTTATTATATGGATTTATGATACTGAAGCTATATTTTATTAATTTTCCAGCACTCACGGGTCGGGTCAAAGGTTCATGTGCTATGCATTCATTTCCCTCTAAAAATTAATATATATATGCTATTTATTAGCGATCTAGCAAAAAAAGTATGTAAAAAAAAATTCAAAAAATAACCTATTATATATATATATATATATATATATATATATATATATATATATATATATATATATATATATATATATATATATATATATATATATATATATATATATATATATATATATATATATATATATATATATATATATATATAGAGTGATATAGTGACGAAAAGGTAACAACAAAATTTTTCTATTATTTTCTTATTAGAAAAGTAAATTTGTGAAGCTATTGCCTTAAGACTTTTATGTTTTTTCGGCGTTGAAAATTTTTGGAATATTTTTTTTATTTGTTGGGATAATTTTTTCAACGTAATCTAACGCAACATATATAATCAAAATCGTGTTGCAAAAGTTAAAGGTTCAATTCCTCGAGTGAACCTTCTTAGAGATGTTCCTCTCTTTGATAAAAGGTAAAAAGCCAATGAGTTGCGATCTTTATATATCTATATTATGTATATAAAACTCTTTAGTACACTAGTCAAACGCATATTAAGTATAGATGTCACTTCAACCCTAAGACTATTGGTACATTAGCAGCCATTTTGTAAAAAAAACTCCGCTCATTTGCAGTCATTTTGTAAGAAGCTCGGATCATATTTGTTAGTATTATTAAAAAAAAAAAAAAAAAAAAAAAATGGAATTGGGTTTCAGATTAGAGGGGCAACAAATTATTTTGATCCCCTTTTTCATTTTACTTTTAATTTCGATTTACTTTAATTTTCATTTCATTTTAATCCCTACAAATATTTTTTAAAAAACGTATTTAATACAAAAAGAACTTTAAGTACGGTGGGCCTATACCAGAGTTTAATACTAAGAAGAAACACGATCCTAACGGTACATCTAAAGTTAAAAAAACTTTGGCTTCTCATCATCCACCCTACATTGGTAAAATGCTTCTTGAATAGGCAGAACAGGTTTTAAAATATAGTCATACTTTTAAAACCCACTCTGTCTCCATTTATACCTATAAATCTTTCTATTGTTCCATCAGACTGAATAGATTTAATATTTTAGAAATTTTATTAAATGACATTACAAGAAAATATATTTTTATTTTTTCAAACAATTCATTATTTAAGTGTTCATGGCTACAGACTTTAAAATCATTAATAATCTCTTTGTTTTATATTCAAACACTCTCTGTTGCTCCATTTTTTTCTATAATAGAGTTTGCACACTCATGTCCTACTACATGGGGAAACTTAATTTACAGAGTTTACTAACTTCATTTTACACTTGCGTCACACACATATCTAAACAATATGCCAATCAATGGCGTGCTTCTGTGAAGCTTTCTTTACAACTTATTTTGAATATATATATATATATATATATATATATATATATATATATATATATATATATATATATATATATATATATATATATATATATATATATATATATATATATATATATATATATATATTACTTGCACATACACCTACACACATACACTATGACACTTATACACACATTCACTATGATACATATACAGACATTGGCAATAATAGTGCTTACGCTCTGCCCAACAAAACTTATGAAGCGTGAATAATGACCAACTTTTTGCCTAGGATCAGTCTGAAATAAATATTTTTTCCAGTATGCAAGAGTGTTATCCAATCATCTATATGTATATACGGTTACACACGCATATATATATATATATATATATATATATATATATATATATATATATATATATATATATATATATATATATATATATATATATATATATATATATATATATATATATAGGGGAGTGTTTTATCGCCACTGCTGTTTATATTATATTTAGATGTTGTGATAGTGAGGGAGATACTGGGAGAATTTGAAGGGGACATAATGGCATATGCGGACGATCTGACATATGTTGGAGCGAGAGAGGAGACTATTCGAGAGGTGGTGGAGTTGTTTGTGGAGGAGTTAGAGGAAGCATGAGGATAAACGTACAGAAGACAGAGATATTAACAACAACCGAAGGAAATGAGGAGGGGATGAGGATGTTGGGGAGAGGGGAGGAGGTGGACAGTCAATACCTGCAATTATCTCGGAGGATGTTTTAACAGAAGTGGAGGAAGTGGAGGAGAGATTACGCGAAGAATGGAAAAGTATGGATTAGCTATGAAAGAGGTATACCCCATGATGAAAGATAGAAACATCGGAATAGTTTAAAAAAGTGATTTTTAACAGTATACTGACTCCGCCACACTGCTATACGGAGCGGAAACATGAACAACAACGAGGAGGAGAGTAGAATACAAGCGGCGGAGATGAGGGCAGTAAGAACTATGATTGCAAAGAGTAGGAGAGAAAGAATAAGGAGTGAAGTAATTAGAGAAGATAGGGGTGAAGAAGATGATACAGAAGATGGATGTGGGAGATTGAGATGGTGGGAACATTGGAGAGGATTGAGCAGGACAGAATGCCGAAAACAAGATTTAAAATGGACTCCAGAGGGCAGAAGACCAAAGGGAAGACCGAAGAAGAGATATGGAGTCGGTGGAGGACTCTCTGGAAAGATGTCAGCTACCAAAATGAGAGTGCTAAAGAGAAGAGGAATAGTGCAGGAGAGGGATGTCTGGAGAAAGATGCTTGCGCGGCTGACAGGATGAAATATATATATATATATATATATATATATATATATATATATATATATATATATATATATATATATATATATATATATATATATATATATATATATATATATATATATATATATATATATATATATAGATAGATAGATATATATGAAATCTGAAGGAGCTACAAAATTTTCAACCTTATTGCTTTTGGTAGTTTTAGAATATTAAAAAAAAGTATAATAAAAAAGAAAAATTAAAATATTAATTTGTATCAGGTGAAGCTGTTTTGT
>JABUQX010140821.1:25000-27500 GCA_015478945.1 Trachelipus rathkii
TTATTTGTTATTATATATTATTATTATTATATTATTATTATTATTATTATTATTATTATTATTATATATATATTATTATACATATATACATATTATTATTATTATTATTACATTTCCATATTATTATGTTATATTATACATATTATATATTATATACATATATATTATATATTATTATTATTATATTATATTATTATTACATATTAAGACATATATTATTATTAGTTATATGTATATATCTATTATATTATATAAATTAATATTATTACATATTATTATTATATAAATTACATATACATATACATATACATATTATTATTATTAATACTTAGTTTTTATATATATATATATATATATATATATATATATATATATATATATATATATATCAAAATTATGTCAGACATACATAGATCTTTAAATCTATTTAGAAGAGGTTGGGCTTTGAATAAACATATGCAGGCAGAATAAAAGATGAAGGGGGATTATTTTCAACAACAGATAGCTAGAAACCCCGCAGATGTTTATTTTTCCCTAGAAGGGCTTTCACTTAACTGCTCCACTACCAAACAAACATGTGAAATAAAGTTATTTCTGTATATATATATTAGTATATATATGAGTATATATATATATATATATATATATATATATATATATATATATATATATATATATATATATATATATATATATATATATATATATATATATAATACTTGTCCTTTCTATGTTTTGAAAAAAATAGCAAAAAAGTTCTTGAAAGAAATTTCAAATTTATATTCTTGAAAATTTCAATTAAATTTGTGAAAAATTTTTAACTAATTTTTCATTTTTTATATTTTAATTTTATTGTATCAATTCTTATATTATATATATATATATATAGGTATAGTATATATAGTTATTATTATATATACATATATATATATATATATATATATATATATATATATATATATATATATATATATATATATATATATATATATATATATATATATATATAATTTTTTATAATTCTTATTTTTCAGTTTTTATTTTTTTTTATATTTTTTTACCTTATTTATTCTTCTTTATATTTATTTGTATTGTTTATCAATTTATTTTTTTCTTTATTTTTCTTTAGTTTTTTTTTTTATTTTAACTTTTTACCAATTTTTTTCATACTTGTATCAAAATTTCGAAACTGAGAAACTTTCTTCATTTTCCAAACTTTACTTAAACGTGAACTAAATTCCATTTGCCTCTAAGGTCTATATATATATATATATATATATATATATATATATATATATATATATATATATATATATATATATATATATATATATTATATATATATATGTATGTATCTATATATATATATATATATATAAGAAATATATATATGTTATTATATATTTATATATATATATATATATATATATATATATATATATATATATATATATATATATATATATATATATATATATATATATATATATATATATATATTGAAGTAGGGTGGGGTGTATTTGGTCAGAACCCACTCCTCCCCTGCCCTACCGAGCTAAATTTTCGGGAAATTTGCTTAAAAAAGGTAACTAGAACCACATTATTGTTTAATACTTGATATCGATTCTAACAAAGTTAACATATTTAAATTCTAATAATGTGTATCTCTGTTAGGTGAGGTCTTATTGGCAGAAGTAGAGGAGTGATGCCCAAGCCACAGAAACTTGAGCAATATTCACTACCCAATAGGTATTGGGTATTTTTAAATTATATTAAAACGTGGGTTTAAAACTCCCCAGACTTTATTTTAATTTTTAATCACGATTTTTCTAATGTATTTCAATGATAAAATTATGTAGGCATACAACCCACAAAATCAGTAAAGTCGAAAATAACCTTTATATAACCAATATATAAGGAACATTTTTGTATTTTTGTTTTGTTTTGTTGATTATGAGTTTTTAATTGGTTCGTTTAATTTGTAGCATCCCAAAGCATAATTACTAGTAAAAATTAAAATTTATGTTCGTACTTATGTCAAGATTTTCGCAAGCAAAATTTTGACATAAGTACAAACAAAATTGTATAAAAAGGCTTTCCTCTGCCTTGTGGAGCATTTTCTTCACTTCTCTCCTACTCTCTTCTCATACTCAGTCGGACTCATTATACCAACTTGCTTGCTCCTAAGAGGAAAGAAATCCGACTTACAAAAAAAACTCAACTTTCAAGCAAGGCAGGTAAAACTTCAAGTAAAGTCTGCAACACCAGAATCGACTCATTTCAATTTACAAACATTTCAAAAAGAATAAATTGGCAAGGGAGGTAATCGCATGAGAAATCTGAAACTGCTAATCGAAACAGAAAATAAAAAAGAGAGAATCTCAATAAATGGGAGACTGTTGTTATTTTTATTTTATTGAATAAATCATCATTTGTTTTATGATTTTTAAATCATTGTCTAACTCATATAGAGGCCTACATCAAGAACCAAGAAGAATCA
>JABUQX010140821.1:32500-35000 GCA_015478945.1 Trachelipus rathkii
ATCACCATCACCAATACAACCATTATTGTTATCATTATTATTATCATCAATATTATTATACAAATCTCCATATCCCCACCCAGTATTGGGGGTGGTCTCAGCTGCAGATATTTTGGTACGTTAATCGATCCCTGTGGAAGGGAAGACGAAAGGCTGTTGGATGTTCCCAGCTCCAAGCAGCCTTAATTGAGAGTCTATTTGTGACACTAGCTGATTCTGGATAGATAGATAAAGATAGATAGATAGATAGATAGATAGATAGATAGATAGATAGATAGATAGATAGATAGATAGATAGAATAGATAGATAGATAGATAGATAGATAAATAGATAGATAGATAGATAGATAGATAGATAGATAGATAGATAGATAGATAGATAGATAGATAGATAGATAGATAGATAGATAGATAGATAGATAGATAGATAGATAGATAGATAGATAGATAGATATGAAATATCCATTCTTCAGATAGATAGATAGATAGATAGATAGATAGATAGATAGATATATATAAATGACTTTTCAAATATCCTTTCTCCAAATAGGTAGATAGATAAATATATTGATAGAGGATCATGGGAGAGAATCTGTGAATTGAAAAAAAATTGATAGCCAATGTTGTAACAAATGAAAAACAGGAAAAAAAATCACCTACGTTATTCTTTTTCTTCATCCACCAATAATAATCATAATTTTTGAATATAAATGATAAAAAAAGAAAATTCTGAACTTCACACTAAAATAGTGTATCTCTTTATATAGTTCGAAATTATTATTTGGATCACTTTATTCCCATTTTATATTTTGTCCGGCTCTTGTTGATTTTCAGCATCCAGTTAAGCTAAAGCCGATTTTATTTTAAAATCAACTAAATCGAACACAATGAACAGCAACGCCTCATAGTGTTAAAAGATTGAACTTTTTTTTCTAATAAGTTTGATAGCTAGTTATTGAAAATAATGGAAGTGAAATAAATTACTAATATAAGTTTAGTTTAATGGAAAGTGAAATAAATTAATAACATAAGTTTAGTGAGGTGAAATTATTAATTATTATAAGTTTAGTTAAGTAAGATTTAAATAATATCTAAAAAAAATTTTTTAATATTCTTAAAGGTGTGGAAGCTCACTTATTATAATAGTTTTATTACCGACAAAATTGTGAAATTTTTTGTTTTTTAGGTGATATTTGGTTTAGAGCGACAAATATCATCGATCCATATCTCAAAAACTACAATAGTTACAGGAAAAAGGAATACATTGTTGGAATCCTGGCAAATTTTTATTGCGGAAACTGTAAAAAAAAAAAAAAAAAAAAAAAAAAAAAAAAAAAACATATCTCAAAAACTACAATAGCTACAGCGAAAAGGAATACATTTTTGGAATCCTTGTAAAATTTTAGTTAGGAAAATGTAAAAAAAAATAAATAAATAAATAAATAAAATAAATATTGGCTATTTTTTTTTTAGGAGCAGGGGACATAATATATATATATATATATATATATATATATATATATATATATATATATATATATATATATATATATATATATATATATATATATATATATATATATATATATATATATATATATATATATATTATTTGTAAAGGTATTACACGGCAATGTGGGGGCTCGAGCCGACGGGAACACAGGGGGACGTTTTCCATACCCCGTAGGGAAGAGGCGGAGGGCCCCGCGACACCCAAATACCAAGAGCAGGGTTCCGGAGACCCTCCCCGGAGGAAGAGGAGTGATCCCGTAGTTCCCGGAAGGCCAGAGACAGCTTTCCACTGCCATCCGGTGCCGGTATACCTTGGGGTATTCTTTAGTAAAAGAAAAAAAAGCAAAATTTAATAGAAAGTCTATTTATTTTAACGAGTAACCAATAAAAGGTCTCTAAATAGGCTCTCTAATCATATTACTATAATTTATATATTTATATTTTTAATTTTTATTTTTACATTTTCTTATCTAAAATTTTACCAGGATTTAAAAATGTATTCTTTTTCGCTGTAGCTATTGTAGTTTTGAGATTTTTTTTTTTTGACCAGCATTTCAGCAATGTATTCCTTTTCCTGTAGCTATTGTAGTTTTGAGATATGGATTGATGATAGTTGTCGCTCTAAACCAAAGAAAAAATTTATCACACCAAATTTCAATATATATATATATATATATATATATATATATATATATATATATATATATATATATATATATATATATATATATATATATATATATATATATATATATATATATATATATATATATATATATATATATATATATATATATATATATATATATATATATATATATATATATTTTTTTTTTTTTTTTGGGTTCTCTAATTTTATTGAATCTCTATTATTAGAATAAAATGTTCTTTCCAATTTTTTGCTTTTATTTCATACGAGAACTTGTTAATATTAATTAAAAGTAAATTAGGAAAATAACAATAAGGCAAAATTCTTATAAAACAAAAA
>JABUQX010140822.1:5000-10000 GCA_015478945.1 Trachelipus rathkii
AAGCTTTGCTAAAATCTAAATATATAATATCAACTGGATCTCCTCGGTCAATGACGTCAGTAATGTCTTACTTACTTACTTACTTACTTCTCCCCCAGGACGGTCCTGGTCTTGTAGAAAACCACGACCTGTCAGTCGACTCAGCATGCGTCTCCACTCGGCTCTGTCTTCCCACAGTCTTCTCTCTTGTATTTCCTCCACCGCAGGCAGCCCGCATCTCATCAACGAATCTTGCAACGACTCCTTCCATCTCTTCCTTGGTCTTCCTCTGAGTCTTCTTCCATCCGGCGTCCACTCCCATCGTTTCTTCGCCAGCCTGTCTTCCTGCATTCTTTCCAAATGTCCCCACCATCTGATTTTTGCCACATCTATCCTCCTCACCATAGGTGTCACTCCGACTTCCCTTCTGACTCTTTCATTCCTTATTCTATCTTTCTTAGTCTTTCCAATTATTGCTCTCAAGATCTTCATCTCCGTTGCCTGTATCCTACTTTCATGCCTTTTGGTAGTACACCATGTCTCTGCTCCGTATAGCAATATAGGTGCTAACACTCCTTCGTAAATACTTCTTTTCACCTCTACACCCATATATTGGTCTTTCATCAAAGGATACACAGCCCTTGCCGCTCTTCCTAACTTCGTTATCCTATGCGTGATCTCTGCATCACACCCTCCGTCCTCTGTATATATTCCACCCAGGTATTTGAATTCTTTAACTTTCTTCAAGCTTTCTCCATTCACCATGATCTCCCAACCTTCCTCCCCCTCTCTGCTCACCATCATCACCTCAGTTTTCTCAGTGTTCATTTGTAATCCTTTTGCTCCAAGTTTTTCCGCGAAACATCTCGTAATTCTTTCCATTCCTTCTCTACTTTCACTCCACACCGCCAAATCATCCGCATATGCCATGATATCTCCCTCCATTTCCCCCACCTCCTCTTTAACCTCTTCAATGACTTTATCAATATAAGCTATGAACAATAAGGGCGACAATACGCTTCCCTGTTTCACCCCCTTCGCCACCTCAAACCATTTTTCATTTTTATACCCTGTTCTCACATTGCACTTAGCCACTTTGTAGATACTCTTCAGTGCATCACACAATCCTCTTCCCACTCCATAATTTTCTTCTAACACCCTCCATAATCCATAATCCTCCTAAGTACTCGTCAATCTTCTCTCCAATCTGTCTCAAGGTGAACATAAGGTCTGTCGTACTCCTACCCTTCCTGTATCCATGCTGTTCCTCTCCTAGTTGTGGTTCTATGATCTCTCTCAATCTTCTCTCCAACACTCTTTCATATATTTTTGCCATATGATCTATCAAAGAGATCCCTCTGTAATTTTTGCACTCTCCAGAGTCTCCTTTCTGTTTATATATTGGAATAATAATAGTTTTTCCCCAGCTCTCTGGGACCTCTTTCCTTCTCCAACACTCATTTAGAAGCTCCAATACCTTCTCTCTCAACACGTCTCCGCCCTCCTTAATCAACTCAACTGCTATTCCATCTTCTCCGGGAGCTTTATCATTTTTCATTTTCTTTATGGCTTCCTCTAGTTCTTCTCTAGTAATTTCATCCTCCGCATCCTCCTCATCATCTCTCTCCAACACCCCTCCTCCTCCAATCTCCTCCTCCTCCTCTCCTTCATTTAGCAGCTCATCAAAATATTCCGTCCATCTATTATTTATTTCCTCTGGTTCCACCAGGGTTTCTCCCTCTTTATTCTTAATATTACTTTGTCTTTTCTTCTGTGTTCTATATGTTCTTGCCATCTTAAATATCTTCTTCTTATTACCTGCTGCATCTTCTGCTAGCTCCTCTGCCATCTTCCTGGCTGCCTCTTTCTTTGCATTTCTTTTCACTATTTCTGCCCTATTTCTGGCCTCTACATATTCTTGCCTTGATTGAACCGTTCTCCTTTTTAACCATCTTCTCATTTTTATGGTTTTTATCTTCACCGCCTCCTCCACCACCTCGTTTCACCATCTCGTGTGTCTCTTCTTTGTACCTCCCACATATCTGTATCCTAACTCCTCCCACGCTGCCTCCATTATCTTCTCTTGTAGTTCTGTAAAAATCTCTTCTCAGTCAGTAATGTATTTCATAATATATATATATATATATATATATATATATATATATATATATATATATATATATATATATATATATATATATATATATATATATATATATATATATATATAAATATATATATATATATATTTTTATATATATATATATTTTCTATATATATATATATATATATATATATATATATATATATATATATATATATATATATATATATATATATATATATATATTAAAAGCAAGGGACTTTCAAGGATGACACAAGCACTCATGCTGAAGATAGATAATAGATTTCAAACTCTGCAAAACGACGACGCATGTACAATAGCAACTTTTCTAAATCCTAGATACAAAACATAATTTCTTGAACCACGTGTTTTACAGAGGGTTAAAATTAATTTAAGATGCCTATGTGATGAAATGCTGCTAAAGGCAGAAATATCACCAGCCAATAAAAAGCAAAAGATCACACAAACAGACACGCAATTACCATCTGTTAGCGATCATTGCTGAATCCATGAACGTTCTTTTCGCTTTTAGCAGCGATGAAGAGTCTTGTTCAGAGGTGTCAAAAAACACTCTATCATTGATCGAAGAATATCAAATGAGAAAAAGTTTGGAATCAGATAAATATCCACTGGTCTTGTGGAATGATAATTTTAAAAGTTTTTCACATCTTGCAGAAGACGTCAGGGAATTCTTAGCATACCCTTCAACAAGTGTATTTAGTGAGCGTCTTTCAGTGGTGCAGATCTCATTTACGACGAAAAGATAAGCAAACTCTTCCCTGAAAGGGCTTCAGAAGCTTTTGTTTTTGAACCATAATTTGAGAATTATTAATTTCAAGCATTAATATATAACCTTTTTCCAAATTGGTGGAGGCTTGGGAAAGAGGTTTGTGGGGTGCAAAAAAGTTGGGTCCAAGCGTCCTGCACTCTGGTAACAAGGTGTTGATTGACCCTAGTTGTTTTTAAATATTTAAACACCTTAAATTAATTTTTTTTTTTTTTTTTAAATTTACTTTTAATCTTCAAGGTCCTCATCGTCGTCAGGTTTCTCAGTGTTTCATATTTAATAAAATTTTAAGTGATTAAAGATGGTTTAATAAGGTTTTTCTTTCTATTGAATAACATCTTTAGTGTTTATAATTATTTTATGGTTTATTGCAGTAGTTTCTTGATCGTTATAAGTAAATACGGGTTAAAAACGAATTCATTGTTTAATTTCTCACTATATGCAAAGTATTATAATAACCTATACTATGCTTTAGGCTTATTTTCTTCAAATAGCTTATATTAGTAGTGATACCCAAGTTATATCAACCCCTAACATATAAGCAATACAACATATTTAATCCCATACACTTTACGACACTTGAATGCTTTATACACTCATTCAACCAACCCTATAGAAGATAATCCATTTTACTACTGCTTATTTTATATTCTGCTGATAATCCAACTTTAGACTTATCTTTGAGCAGATTTTAATATAGCTTTGTAAGATCATCTAAGACATAGAAATTTTGATTATCGTTTAACTATTACCTCCTCCAAAATTTTCTGCTGCCTATTTGTAAGTATTATAAACATGGGCTTTAATCACAACATTGTACAATCTTGGAAACCTCGTACCAAGACGTTTGCTAGAGTGACTTAAAGAAGGCTTGGAAATAGTATTAGACTAAGCGTTTCATTTATTCTTTTTCAACTGTGCCAAGTATATACAATTTTTTAATCCACCATTGGATTCCGAATCGGTTCTTGTACTACTTATCATCTGGATAGAGTTTTATCTAAGGCTCAGAGACTAATTAACTCTCCCTTGCTTACCAATGACTTTTATGACGCGACGTTGGTGTATATCTCTTTTCTGTAGATACCGCAGTCGCAGGTGTTCGAGAGAGCTGACAGTCCCCATTTCACCTTCCCTGTGGCTTCACTTGCAACACAAAAGACGAGTCATCCTCACAAAACTTTTGTGTGGAAATTGTTAACTTGAGGTCAGCTTATTGTTTCGCGTCTAGTTTCCATTCTTTCTGTATTTTGAACCTCTCAACCTCTACCTCTTTTTCCTTTTGGGTTTAATATTTCTCACTTTAGTTAAGTTTCGCGTTTCGCTTATGTGATGGATTTTTTCTCTTAGTTCACACTGATGGATTTTATTCATTCATTTTTTTTTTTTTATAACCTTCTCCTTGAAAACGGCTTTGTCCTTGAATAGAGATATTGTCTGTAATATAAACTGTAAGTTTCTCTGCATTCATTATAAGCGAATGTGTTTAATAAAAGTTCATGTTATTATCGTGCTTATCATTTCTTGGAATTTAAAAATATATTTCGTTGAAATTCTAATTTTTAATTTTTCATTTCTTAGAAATTTTGCCCTTGAGTTTATTTTTCTCATTCCTATTTACATATTTCTTATGAAAAGTTCAAAATTTATCTTATCTTATCTAGATTTACACAATACTTGTTTTGATTCTCTTTAAAAGTAAGAAATTTATTTGTAAGTAGCCAATTTGTAAAATATTTGACAAGTTTGAGACGTTTTCTAGAGACTTTTGGGTGTGGTGTTTGTAACTTGGAAATCTGAAAAAATATTTTTTTTATAATTCTAGTAACAAGTAAATTATCTGTCTCTAATTATAGTTATTAAATATTAAGAATTACTTAATATTTTCGGCAGAAATCTAAATTAGGAGGCGTTTTTAAATCAATTGAAAATGCCATATAAGCTGCAGGTCATGTTATGTTAGGTTTGGTTGGGTGAGGTGAGGTTAGGTTAGGTTAGGTTACGTTAGGTTAGGTTACGTTAGGTTAGGCTAATATATATATATATATATATATATATATATATATATATATATATATATATATATATATATATATATATATATATATA
>JABUQX010140824.1:0-25262 GCA_015478945.1 Trachelipus rathkii
TTGTTATACCGTTCAATTTCCCCATTTATTTCTTTCATTCCATTTATCATTAAATTTTGTGGCATCCTGCCCACCTCTCTCTCTCTATATATATATATATATATATATACTATATATATATATATATATATATATATATATATATATATTTCTTTCATATATATATATATAATGCTCTTTCTTTCATATCTATATATGCATGACATGTGAATGTTTACATCGTTTCTATATGTATATGTAAATGTAACTCTTTATGTATGTATATATATGTGCATAAATATTCAATTTATATATATATATATATATAATATATATATGCTCATAACCTATATATATATATATGTCAGTGGCTTTGTCAGGCCCTTCCTTCCATCCTCTTCCTGTCAAGGATCCCCCTCTCTCCCCCTCTCTCTCCATCCCCCCTCTATCTCACTCTCTATCTCTCTCTCTCTCTCTCTCTTTCTCTCTCTCTCTCTCTCTCTCTCTCTCTCTCTCTCTCTCTCTCTCTCTCTCTCTCTCTCTCTCTCTCTCTCTCTCTCTCCTCTCTCTCCTCCCCTCTCTTTCTCTCTCTCTCCTCTTCCTCTCTCTCTCTCTCTTCTCTCCTCTCTCTCCTCTCCTCCTCCTCACTCCTCTTTTCTCATATATATTATATATATCATATATATATATATATATATATATATATATATATATATATATATATATATATATATATATATATATATATATATATATATATATATATCTAATTTATATAGTTTAAAATTAAAATCATTTGATTTAACAAATATAAAAGTTTTAAAACTATCTCTAAATCAATAATTCTAAGATAAAAAAAAAAAGTATAACAAAAGAGAAATTCCACGAAAGAAAATTTTCCATTTTATTGTACTTCATATTAATAACTGGTTTGGGCTTTTTGATTAAGGTAGACTCAATGATCCTTAATTAATAATAATAATAATAATAATAATAATAATAATAATAATAATAATAATAATAATAATAATAATAATAATAATAATAATAATAATAATAATATTAATGATATATAATAATAATAATAATAATAATAATAATAATAATAATAATAATAATAATAATAATAATAATAATAATAAAAATTTCCGGCTCTTTCTATTATGTTATAAATTGAAATTTTGAGATTAAGTTTGAGTTTCATATTAGTTATTTGAATTTTTGAAGATCTTATTACATTTGTATCTATGTTGTTAGTCACCGAGTTTGAATTAATTATTTATTACTAGTATATCCGATGCAAAAAGCGTTATAGTCATCCTTATTGCAGTGAAGTTAATATACTAATTGACTTACATACTCCTTGGTCGCATTAATCTTTCCATAATACATAGAAGATAGTTTGAATGACTTATGATTAGATCTAATTTTTTTTTATTTTTTTTTTGTTAGATTTGGACCCAATGTGATATTATATTATATTCTTAGAACGGTTCTTCTCATGATTAAACCCATTTAATGTCTGTGATCTGAAATAGAAGGTTAAACTCTCTATTTTTTATCATTCACTTTTCATATATTATTTTCTTATTTATAAATGTGCTTAGGATTTTACCTATTAGATATTGTATTTTTACAATAATAATAATAATAATAATAATAATAATAATAATAATAATAATAATAATAATAATAATAATAATAATAATAATAATAATAATAATAATAATAATAATAATAAAATTATATTATTATTATTATTATTATTATTATTATTATTATTATTATTATTATTAATAATTCCATTCCATTCCATTCCATTCCATTCCATTCCTTCCATTCCATTCCATTCCATTCCATTCCATTCCATTCCATTCCATTCCATTATTCCATTATTCCATTATTATTCCATTATTATTCATTCCATTCCATTCCATTCCATTCCATTCCATTCCATTCCATTCCATCTTCCTTCCATTCATCCATTTATTCCATTATTCCATTATTTATTTTTATTAATTTTTATTTATTGTTATTGTTATTTATTTATTTCATTTTTTATTCCATTTATTTATTTATTGTTTTTTGTTGTTGTTGTTTTTGTTACATTGTTGTTGTTGTTTTTTGTTGATCAGAAATTCTTCACTTCCATCAATATTTTAACCACGTTATCAGGTCATTAAAGGAATTTATATTATTTGGAACTCTCCATGCTCAAAACAGATTTAAAGCCTGAACAAAGATGCAAAACTTTTTATTTTTTTTTTATCAACATAAAATTCAACTTAAAATTTCAAAAACTACAAACAGAAAATTATTTTTCATTATTTTATAAATTACGTGAGATTTTATTAAATTTTAAGAATATATATATATATATATATATATATATATATATATATATATATATATATATATACACATATATATATATATGTCTATATGTATATGTAATAATTTTTATTAACTTTGCTTATATGTATGTAATAATAATATGTATATGTATGTATATGTATGTATATGTAAATAATTATACTCTTTCATATATATATGTATATGTGGTTTACATTACAATTTCAGATCCAGACAATTTTTATATTATTAAATAAAATAAGACATAGTTTAAAATGATATTAATGTTGTCTTTATATTAACTTCAAGTTAAACCAACAACTTTTTTTACTACTTGCTTTTTTAATACTCGAAATATTTATATAATATTATATAATAATATTAATAATAATAATAATAATAATAATAATAATAATAATAATAATAATAATAATAATAATAATAATAATAATAATAATAATAATAATAATAATAATATTAATAATAAATAATAATAGTAAGAATAATAAAATCAAAACAAATGTATCGAAGAAGAAGAGAAAGAGAGGAAGAAAGAAGAAGAAGAAGAAGAAGAAGAAGAAGAAGAAGAAGAAGAACTATATGGTTAATATATCATCTGAAAAGTAAAAATAATACAAATTTATCTTTAAATATTAGAGCTTTTACTATTTCCATAATAATTACTTTATATATTGAGGAAAGCGTTTAAAAAATGACCAAAATAAATATTCCGACTGTGCCAAATTTACACCTTAGTAATACGACGGTGCCAAACTTACACCAGAGTAATACGATTATGCCAAACTTGCCTTAATAATTCACAAGATTTAATATCGAGTTTCGCAATCTTTTTGAACCATAAATCAGAGCAGAGGCAAATCTTCTCAGACAAGTTTGTTTTCCCAAATTTAAATCATTAATAAACGAAACTGGTTTACTTTTTTGCAGAGGATTTGGCCAAAATTGACGTTTTTAATTTATTTAACGATTTAGTTCGGTTTCCAAATGACATTAAAATATTTAGATGGAATTGTAACAATTATTTCTTTACTGAAAAGTGGAAATTTGCCAAATCTTTTTATCAAGTTAAAAGATTTAAAGGAGCAAAATTTTCATGAATATCGTAATGAAATGAATACTAAATCACGGATATAAGTATATATATATATATATATATATATATATGAAATAAATATATATATATATATATATATATATATATATATATATATATATATATATATATATATATATATATATATATATATATATATATATATATATATTTGTATGTGTGTGTATGAGTGTGTGCTTAGGTATGTATGTATACTGTTGAGATTTGGTGAACTATTTTTATTAAGGGTTTAATAAGTGATTTTTAATCTTTCAATCCATTTATAATTTTGAAATAAAATTAATTCAGTTTAATAGAAAACTTATCTTCATTTCATATATTTTTTTAAAAATATTGTCATTCAAATTGGCACAACTAATTTAAGAAAAATATTTTCCAAATTTGAAAAATTTTCGGTAGTTGTAATTTTTAATTTTTTGATTTTTAGTGAGTTGAAAGTTTTATGGAAAATGTTTTATAGGTAATCAAAATTAAGATTCTTAATGGGTGTCAGTGATTGTCAAGTTTCATATAAATTGTTTCTTTAATTGTGAAATTTACGTGAAAAGTTTTCAACCATACATTAACGTTTTTGTATAAATGCACCATTTTTACTCAGGGTAGTTATATTTTATCTGAATTTTTGTAATTAGTTCTACTTTTGCAAAACAAATTTTTTAAAATTTTAGATCATCAAAATTTGTAAATTATTGTAACTATGAGCTTGAAACTAAAAAAAAAAAAGTCAAAAGCTAATGGTATGAATCTATAATGCCAGAAAGTTTCAATTCTTTCTGGCATTACAAATTTTAGTTTTGAATCCAAAAATATATCAATTTTTAGCTACCTTTAAAATTATAACAAAGGCAAGTATCAAAATTTTGTAACAGAATTCTTTCTAAATCTAATTTAGGTTGAAATTCCTTTGTGACATTTCGTATATCTTCTTCCAAAAATTCTAAATTCTATTCTAAATGAGAAGTTGAGAACATATGAAAATTTTTAAAGAAAATAACTTTTCCTCTTTACTTGAATTTAATTTTTATTTCGGAAATGATTTAGAGAGATATTTCTTTTGATGTTTGTTTCATCAGAATCGAAGGGGTAATAATTTTTTAGTTATTGGCCCCCTTAGAGTTTATTATCATATAAGCAAAATTTTATTTAAAACAACGAAAGTTATTCTTCAAACAAAGAAAAGTTAATAAAGCTAATTTAGAGAGAGAGAGAGAGAGAGAGAGAGAGAGAGAGAGAGAGAGAGAGAGAGAGAGAGAGAGAGAGAGAGAGAGAGACTCTGACTTAAAAATAAAGGTCCTGTCAAGGACACTGATGCGACCATTTTGATGTCATTGACGGATGAAAAAGACGATATCCTAGCTTAGAAAAGAATGAAATTTGAAAGTCAGTTAAAAGATGTCGTTTGTTCTTGTCAGTGCCACAACAAACCGTCCTAAAAAAAATCAAGTATATGACACAGGGGACGAAGAAATAAAGAGAAACTATTAAATTTCATTAAAAATTAACAATCACTAGAAAATTTTATATTTAAATTAATATTAACTCTCAATGCCGTTTCCAAGGTATCTTTATTATTCATTAAAAGATATGCGTTTGAAATCATTGGAATCGTAGGCATATATATTTTATCCATTCTTTTCATTTTTGTTTATAAACTTTATTTCGTCATCGATCTTGATTATTATTATTTGATGCCTTCTCTATACATACATACATGCATATATTTATTTATATATATATATATATATATATATATATATATATATATATATATATATATATATCATATATATATCGCTCATTTGCTTTAAAATCATCATAACTCAAAAATTTAATTTTTTCAGGAAAAGCTTTTGAAGTTACAATTATAATACAAATATAGGAATCTGTAATTATTAAAAGAATGCCTCCTAAAAGTGTAACTTTGATAGTCAGCATGATACTTTTTACAAAGTTAAAGTACACAAGATAACAAAAAATTTTTTTTTTTTGAGATATGCCGCTCTTTTCAGCAGATGATCAATATATATATATATATATATATATATATATATATATATATATATATATATATATATATATATATATATATATATATATATATATATATATATATATATATATATATATATATATATATATATATACACGATATATATATATATATATATATATATATATATATATATATATATATATATATATATATATATATATATATATATATATATATATATTGCGGGTGTTTGAAATAAGGGGACAATTTTGGAGGATATTATCTTTGTACCATTACAAGTGTTTTGTCTTAAATAAAGTTATCTGTAAAGTTCCTCATTTAGTAGGTAAATGAGTTAGGAAGGTGCAAGATATATGATGTGAATATTGGTGTTTATGTTCCGTAGATGGGGGTTATTATTATTTTTATTATTATTATTATTATTATTATTATTATTATTATTATTATTATTATTATTATTATTATTATTATTATTATTATTATTATTATTATTATTATTATTAGTATCTTTATTATCATTATCATTATTATTATTATTATTATTATTATTATTATTATTATTATACATATTATTATTAATATTATTATTATTATTATTTTTATTATTATTATTAATATCATTATTTTTATTATTATTATTATTTTTACTAATATTAGTATTATTATCAATATTATTATTATTATTATTATTATTACGATATATTATTATTATTATTATTATTATTATTATTATTATTATTATTATTATTAATGCATATTATTACTATTTGTTATTACTATTAATATTGTTGTTACTAACATTAAAATAATTAATATTGTTACTATTATTATTATTATTAAAATCACTACTACTCATTATTATTATTATTATTATTATTATTATTATTATTATTATTATTATTATTATTATTATTATTATTATTATTATTATTATTATTATTATTATTATTATTATTATATACATAACATACATATTATTATTATTATTTATTATTATTGTTATTATCACGCTATTATTATTATATTATTATTATTTATTATTATTATTATTATTATTATTATTATTATATCATAATTATTATGATTCATTATTAATATTATTATTTCGGATTATTAATGATTATTTTAATATTATTATTAATATTAATATTATTATTATTATTATTATTATTATTATTATTATTATTATTATTATTATTATTATTATTATTATTATTTTTATTATTATTATTATTATTATTATTATTATTATTATTATTATTATTATTATTATTATTATTATTATTATTATTATTATTATTATTATTATTATTATTATTATTATTATTATTATTATTATTTTTTTTATTATTTTTTTTTTTTATTATTATTATTATTATTATTATTATTATTATTATTATTATTATTATTATTATTATTATTATTATTATTATTATTATTATTATTATTATTATTGGTCACATTTTGATTTCCTATATCCGATTAAATATTGTCCTGTTATTATTGTTATTATTCTTATTATACTTCTTTGTTATTATTATTCCTGTTCCTATTCGTATTATTACTATTATCATAGTAATATTACTTATCAAATAATTATTGTTATTAAGGCATTAATATTGTTATTAGTAATATTAGGAGTATTATTATGATTTGCATTATTATTTGTATTATTATTGTTATTGCTTGTATCCGTTTCCCGAGTAAATATTGCTCGAATACTATCAACAATATTCCTAGTATTATTCATCCTATCTCTATAATAAGGTGGTACCTATCAAGCAACCTATAGCAGTGTCCAATATTAGAGACAGCAATACCCTGTTCTATAGGTTACTACTTTACGTTGCAGAGTTTCCGTAGCCAACTCGTCACATCTACGGAACATAAACACCAATATTCACATCATACCCCTTGCACCTTTCTAACTCATTTACCTACTAAATGAAGAACTTTACAGGTAACTTTATTTAAGACAAAACGCTTGTAATGGTACAAAGATAATATCCTCCAAATTTGTCCCCCTATTTCGTAAACACCCTGTATATATATATATATATATATATATATATATATATGCAAAATGTACATACTTATTGAAAACAGCTTCAAATATTGCATCGTTATTGACTATATTTATATATATATATATATATATATATATATATATATATATATATATATATATATTTATATATATATATATATATTTTATATATATATATTTATATATATATATATATTTTATATATATTTATATATATATATATATATATATATATATATATATATATATATATATATGCATATATATATATATATAAAGAGTATATATATATATATATATATATATATATATATATACTAAATGTTTGTTTATGTTTTTCTGTGGTTTTGTCTTATATGAGACACCACCAACTTAAATCTAACTTCCATGATTTTTCCCATCACCCTTAGCTTCTGATTATTTTTAATACATATATATTTTTTAAATTCATTTTAACAAAAAGATTAACTATATATATATATATATATATATATATATATATATATATATATATATATATATACTATGTGTGTCTATTTATTTATTTATATTTATATATATATATATATATATATATATATATATATATATATATATATATATATATATATATATATATATATATATATATATATATATATATATATATATATATATATATATATATATATATACATACATAGATATATATATATATATATATATATATATATGTCGTATTTAATTATGTATTGGACTTACCTGAAATTACAAGTTATCTCCTTCGAAGTATGACCCTTGGGAGGTTACACAGCGGTTCCAACGTTTCTTCCACTGTTCATAGCAGTACCGGAAGTCATTTTCCTGAAGTGTGTTTAGTTCACGTGTTACAGTATTTTTTGTTTTCCATCGTCCCAAATGATGACCCTTCAACTTCATTTTCAACTTAGGGAAGAGGTAGAAATCACACGGAGCTAGATCTGGGCTGTATGGAGGATGTGAAAGTACTTGAATGTTTTTCTTCGCCAGAAATTCTATAATTGAGAGAGCAGTGTGGAGAGTGCGCCTTATCGTGGCGCACCCAATCATCTGCAATGTCTGTTCTGATTCGCTGAACTCGTTTTCGAAGTCGTTCCAAGACATCTTTTGTAAAAGACGTGATTAACTGTCTGTCCTGAAGGTACAAATTCCTTGTGCACAATACCACGGCTGTCGAAAAAAACAATAATCAGTGTTTTCACCTTGGACTTGCTCATACGTGCTTTCTTCGGACGAGGAGAATTTTTTGTGTGCCATTCCGCACTTTGCCGTTTGGTTTCAGGATCGTACTCAAAAACCCATGATTCATCGCCTGTTATAACTTTATCCAAAAAATTGTGCTCCATTTCGAGTCTTTCAAGTAAATCTTGACAAATTTTGACCCTGTTTGCTTTCTGCTCCACAGACAAGTCTTTCGGCACTAGTTTTGCACAAATTTTTCGCATGTGCAAATGGTTCGTTAAAATACCAGTTTCTTCTGCAATCACTCTGACACTGAACCGGCGGTCTTTCTCCATCACAGCTCTAACAACTTCCACATTTTCATCGTTTGTTGACGAGATTGGTCTTCCACAACGAAGGTCGTCTTCAACATTTTCTCGGCCCTCTTTGAAAGCTTTGTGCCACTTAAAAACCATAGTTCTCGATAGAGTGGCATCCCCATAAGCTTCGTTTAAAGAAGCAAATGTCTCAGTGGCAGACTTGTTACGTTTCACACAGAATTTGATAGCGTACCGCTGTTCAATATTTACCTGCATCGCAAAAACGTAACGAGGATAGAAAACACGCCCATACACAAAAAGATGTAGTGCAAAAACGTAACGAGGTTAGAACACACGCCCATACATAAACAGATGTAGTGCAAGACTGACTTTATAAATCTGGTTAAAACTGGTATGGATATGTAGCCTAGGTAACTAGCTACCCACTCGTATACGTCACGGAGGAGCTACATTACTCAGTCGTTCATGGGATATTCAGTAAACTTACTTTTGGGGCAGAGAGTATTTATATATATATATATATATATATATATATATATATATATATATATATATATATATATATATATATATATATATATATATATATATATATATATATATATATATATATATATATATATATATATATATATGTATTATAAATATGTTTGTTTGTGTGTGTGTAAAAAGTTCATCATCATCTTCGTCTTGAAAAATTTTAATATTGAAATGTTTTCGAAATACTAATTACATATCCGAAGCACTTGTTTCTTCTCTTTAAAAATCTTATTCCCTCAGTTTATTTTAAAATTTCTCTCTCTCTCTCTCTCTCTCTCTCTCTCTCTCTCTCTCTCTCTCTCTCTCTCTCTCTCTCTCTCTCTCTCTCTCTCTCTCTCTCTCTCTCTCTCTCTCTCTCTCTCTCTCTTTCAAGGCATTTTTGTAAATGTTGTTCCTTTTGAATGAAAACTGGAATTATTTTTTTTAGTCAATTGGCATAGCCTCTTCATCCTTTCTTTAAATCTTTTTGAAGTCTAAAGTAAATAACGAATATAAAAATGTCTCTTTATATATGTTAAGAAACTGCAATGTAAAAATAATGATATATATATATATATATATATATATATACATATATATACACATATATCTCTATATATATATATATATATATATATATATATATATATATATATATATATATATATATATATATATATATATATATATATATATCATTCACCTCCTTCCCTCAGATTGGGGATAAAGTGCATCGCATACACATTATTTAGAAATTTAGTTATAGAACATGATCCAAAGTCATGTTCTACTACTTCTTAAGTGAGATCTCGTCTCAGTCAGAAAAATCCACGCTAAAGTTTCACGAGACTGCGGCGGACCCTCACTGTGGTATATCGTCAATATGGTTTCATCCCCTAGGCCAGGCTCACAACCATACCCCATCACAAAATCCAGCCATTCACCCCTATTATGCCATTTTCTTCTCGACTCTGCCAATCTGTACATTCCTCCTTCAATAGTTCCTTTAGTGACTAATCCACTTTTACTTCGGTCTCCCAGCCGGTCGATTCCCAACACGCTCACCACCACACATCAGCTTAACATACCATTTGTAATCCATCCTTTCCATATGACCAAACCATCTCAATGTACTCTCGTTTATTCTCTTATTTACGCATTTCTTCCCACAATACAACTTACTAATGCGTTTATTCCTCATTTTGTCAATTTTTCTCACACCTAACACGTCCTAAGATTGTCCATCTGATCACATTGTGCCTTTGATCTATACATCTTATTCCAGACCATAGTTTCACTACTATACATTAACCCGGGTAAGAACATACTTTCATGTAAGAAATCCCACACCCAAGACTAGCCATAACCACCAGGGACAATTGTACCAACAATTTCACCATTCACAACTTTCCTACTACACTATGCATTATCCGTTCCCTTTTCATCCAACATATATCCTAAATATTTAAGCTCTTAAACTTGTTCCAGTTGGTCACCATCTAACATAACTTTACACTGCGATTCTCCTCACCTTCACACCATAACATTACTCTGTCTGCACATTTAATTTCAAACCCCTACTTTTACACACACTGCAAATCCCTCCGCCAATCATCTCAAACTCTCGTCAGATTTTCCAACACAAAGCCAAATCAACCGATATAATAAGTACATTAACCTTCACTTTCTTCCAATTTTATCATTCAACACATTACCCTGCCACCCCAATTTCAATTCTTTCATAAACCCATCCATATATATTTTATATATATATATATATATATATATATAGGTATATATATATATATATATATATATATATATATATATAAAGAGACAGAGTATATATATATATATATACTATTACTGCTCTCCTAAAATCCCTCAGTACTATAAATTTATAAAACGCGCTTTGTTACAATAAATCTCCAAGTCTATTCAATCACCGCCTCCTCTATTCTTGATCACTTACCAGCAATTTCATATATGTCTGCAGATTTACTACTCCACAACCTTCTCATTTTACCTATTACTTCCTCGCTACTAATAATCTCATCCCCAAAATACCTATTTCTTCTTGCACCATCAAACCAAAACATATTCACTATCACCTCTTCATTATCGCCAATGTTATCCAGATTTTCGGAGTGTTCTCTCCACACTCTCCTCACATCCATTTCATTAGTCAGTGAAAGCTCTATCCCTATTCATTATTCTAGGCAGATTTCCTTTACCTCATTCTTAACCTTCTGCGCTTCCTTCCAAAAGCCTTACTCCTTTGGCACGCATTCATCCTCCTTCCAAACTGTTCATTTACCTCATTTTTCCTCCTACGTGCAACTTTTAGTCTTCCTTTTTTCCTTCTTATATAATTCCAAACACATTTCTTTAGAAACCTCATCATTGGCTTTTAGTACATTCAACCATGTCTTTTTTACTTTTAATTTGCTTGCATCACTCTTCATTCCACCTCACTCACTGTTAACATTCTTGGTTCCTACTTAGCACATCCACACACTTCTCTTGCATTACTGACAGAAGCTTCCTTCATTTAGTGTCCTCACATTTGGTCAGTTTCATCTATAATTCATCATTAGCTGATTTATTTGGGAAAAGTGCCTTTAAATACTTTTCCTTATTACCTTGTTCACTTAATTTCTCACTCTTAATTTTTCCCACTTCCTTCTTTATCTAACATAAAAACAACATAATGATCCGATGATCCCATTAATAACCCTCACTGATTTAACATCCATCACATATTTCAACATATTTCTTCTTCACCAACACAAAATCAATTATACTTTTCACTTCGATACCATCTCTACCTACACCAAGTCTTAGTACATTTATTATTACTTTTGTGTAAGAAAGTATTACTTACACACATACCTCTCTCCTCACAGAAATCAAACACCTTCCTACCATTCTTATTTTATCCCGTCATCCCAAAGCCACCTGTTATACCATTCCTTTTTTGATCACCTATCCAACCATATAGGTCACCCAACACAATCAATCTGAAGCTCCTACTCACCCCGTCCAAAACACCATTCAAATTATCCCAGAAAATCACACTCTTAAACATCACCCTCGGATAGATCCTATGTCACAACCACACATACCTTGATCTTTTCAAACAAATTTAACCATTAGAATTCTAGTACTCACACGAACAAAATTCACCATAACTCTGTGCCACAGGTCACTTATCATGAACCGCAACTCCTTCTCTCCCTTCTCATTCCTTTTCACTCCAGCACACATACATTTTACACCACACCACTTATCTTCACCGATTCCTTTCATCTTTGTCTCAGTCACAAGGGGCAAATCAAATTTACCCTTTCTAAACACATCCATCATCTCTCTCTTCTCCTCACCATTTATCCTCTGACATTTCATACCCATGCGAATCACACATTTTCGCCGGAAGATAGGTCACTTACGGCGATCACGACCTTCTCCGAGGCATGCATTAGCAGTATGACAAGAGATAAGTAATAGAGGGTGGCCAACCCAATTATCACTGTCCCTTCAGTCGCCTTCTACGACGCGCAGACGATATGCTGCTGGAATTCCTTCTCCCCCACACACAGGGATATAAGGTATTGTCTGTAAGGTTTTGTCTGTAAGATAAGTGTGGATATGAACGCGAAAGAGAAAGGCGAACCATTGTTCACTGGAATGTTATAGGATATACTCTACAAACCTAAAGCCCAATGGTTTGTACTCTCATCTCTTCTAGTGCACTACTCTACCAATATATATATATATATATATATATATATATATATATATATATATATATATATATATATATATATATATATCAATGTGTGTGTTTTCACTTTTCTCTCTATATCTATATATTTATATATATATATATATATATTTAAGAGTTATATTTATATAGATATATATATATATATATATATATATATATGTATATATATATATATAGTTATATATATATATATATATATATATATATATATATATAGAGAGATAGAGAGAGAGAGAGAGAGAGAGAGATATATATATATATATATATATATATATATATATATAGAGTAGATAGAGATATATATATATATATATATATATATATATATATATATATATATATATATATATATATATATATATATATATATATATATATATATATATATATATATATGTAGGCAGGGTAGGTAGCTCCTACCCAATATTTTTGAGTCTTTTTAATAAAATAAATTAAATGGTAAAGTTAACTAAATTATTAAAATTTTATATGAAAGTGAAAAAAAGAAACTGATTTATAAAATAAATTTAAAAAAAATTCTACTTTAGTAATAACAATTATAATAATTAAATTCATTTGGAAATTTTCCTTCCTACTCTGTTCTTAAGAGTAAAATTCTAAGCTATGGGAGTACGTAGATCTTTCTATTTCATATAATAATATATAGGGCTAGGCCAGCAATCAATACTTGCTGTACGAACGAAAAGATACGAAAATTTTTGGAATGAAAATCTTCTCTCACTTGAAAACGTACGAATAAATTTGCAAATGTGTGAAAGAATTTTGAATCTCTCTCTCTCTCTCTCTCTCTCTCTCTCTCTATATATATATATATATATATATATATATATATATATATATATATATATATATATATATATATATATATGTATATATTTATATATATATATATAGTTAGTTACATATATATATATATATATATATATATATATATATATATATATATACTCCTACCCAAGTATAATCTGCAAGATATTCCACTGATATATAAAGTATATATAGCAGTATATATATATATATTATATACATATATATATATATATATATATATATATATATATATATATATATAGTATAGTATATATATATATATATATATATATATATATATATATATATATATATATATATATGTTATACGGTATATATATATATATATATATATATATATATATATATATATATATATATATATATATATATATATATATATATATATATATATATATATTTATATATATATATATATATTATTTCAATATATATATATATAAAAGAAATTTTAAGTGCCATTCGAAAAGAGATTTAAATGGTTGAATGCTTATCTAATTTTCATGCATTAAGTTTTCCAATTTTCCTCAAGACCATCTGACCATATAAGAACTCTGTTATACAGTTGTTAATTAAACTTTGAAGTAACTTTTCAAAAAAAAGTACTAAAAAAAAGTTAAGACTTCTTTTTTTCCTTTTCTTTTAATTTTATTTGTTTTTGTGTTTCAGGTTTTCCATTCTTCCCTTTATGTTTAGTTTATTCTTTCATTTGAGTAAAGAAACTTCCCAACAAAACCTCTTCGAACAAAGGAAGTTCTACTTTTTATAAAGCCTCTCGAGAAAGTAATATTTGAAGTCTCTTAAAATAAAGATTATTATGTCAATACTTTTAACATTCCAAATAAGATTTTTGTGGAGAATTTTTAAAACTTTAAAAATATTTCGGTAATTTTTTTTCTTCAAATTTTTGCTTAAAATTTTGGTAATTTTCAATTATTATTTTAAATGTAACTTTGTATTAGGTTTGTTTACGAGGTTCTATTTATTATTGTAAAAAATTGTTGCTGTAAGGAAATGCATTGCGGTGATCTTTGATAAACTTTATAATTTCAATTGCTTTAATTTTTTTTTTTTCGTATCTCAAGGGACTTGCCTTATTTCAGAAGTTTCTTTCCATGATCCACATTATTGATCAAAGCAGCGTCTTTGAACATAATAAGTTCATCGCTCTACCATCATGCCACGATATAGAAATACTATAATCAAAAGAATGACGTCACAATTTGATTAACAAAAGTTAAATTTAAAATTTAATTCTTTTAATATGAAATTCAAAATATTTGATTTTGGACAATTTTCCCCAAGTGTTAAAAATATAAATATGAAAATAAAAATAAAACCCACATTAATATCGCGTGCAAAAATTATTTCAGTCATAAAATAAATATATTATAATTAAGTGACTAAGCTTGATGGAATAAATATTTAAATAATTTATCATGATAGCGACAACATAATTTTATTTTAATTGGTAATAATCGATGAAAATTATGACGTTGAGAAACTTATTTATTCAGTTATTAAACAATTTTTCTTTATTTACACTCAGAAATTTTATTACAAATTAGGCTTTAAATTTAACAGTCTTTTGGGAAACCCATTTAAAAAGAAATAAATATTTTAATTGACTCGGGTAAGCCCACACACCCACACCTATATATATATATATATATATATATATATATATATATATATATATATATATATATATATATATATATTATATATATATATATATATATATATATATATATATAGTTATATATATATATATATATATATATATATATATATATACATACATATATATATGTTAGTATACAGTGTATCAACTGTTGTGCTATCACACTGAAGCCAAATCGGATGTTGTATGTTGTAAAGCAAATTATTTGCAACATTGGGTTTTTTTGCTGACGTACAGTATTGTTCATAATGGTGAGACCGACTTAAGGTTCGGAAAGACCGTTTTTGGAGCACTTAGCATCCCAAAATGGGGTAATTTTCAGTGGGATTTTAGTTTGAAGATTTTAGCTGATCGGTAGATCATTTTTGGATGATCTTCCACTGATTTATCGTGATCGATTACCTTCAAATCGATCTTAATCGCCTTTTGAGCAGGGTGGTTGGCATTTTACAATGAAAAATATAATCGAAAGAAAATAATTACAATAATTAACACTGATTAATCGCCGTAGATTCCAACCACCTGCGACCACTTCCGGGATGAATTCACCCCCGATATGAATGAATAGAGATATTTGCTTCAAACTGGTATATGGTCGTTGCGTGCGATGATCACAGGTGAGTTTTGCACCGGTCACTCTGCGCTTTGCTCAAGGTCGCCTCCGTTTTGAACTCATGCAGTTTGGTCGTATCGGAGGAAATTTGACGTGAGCTATAGTGAGCACGCAATCTCGTCGGAGACGATTATATCTCTTTCAGGGGCCTTCTCGTATGGGATGGGAGTTCACTGTAATAAATGATCGTAGAAGACTGAAACTTGGAGACAGGGTAGAGGAGTCGGAGTCGGAGACGGTTGGGAAACGGAGTCGGATTCTGAGTCCAGGGACCCCACGGAGTGGGGTCCCCAGTTTGAAAAAAAGAAGAAGAAGAAATGCATGGAATGCAAAACAGAGGAAGAAGAAGAAGAAGAAAGGAAGAAGAAGAAAGGAAGAATGAGGAAGGAAGAAGGAGGAAGGAAGAAGGAAGAAGAATGGAAGAATGAGGAATGAGGAGTCTGGAGAAGGATTCAGAGTTGATAGTGGCACCGGTGCTGGAGCAGGTGCGGTGCTGAGACAATCGTATAACAACAATGTTGGTGTCTTTATAGGTTATCGAGTCTGTAGATTTTGAAATAATGGTTTCAGAACCATCAAGAAATAAATAAAAATAAAAATAAATAAATAAATAAATAAATAAATAAAATTTCTTACACTTTTTTTATGTTTATAACTTACAAATTTATTGCTTTACATAGTAGCCCAGTAGAACAATCAAACCACCATTCATCCACCCTCCTGACCAGTTGTGATCTATTGATCTATTGATCTATTGATCTGATGACTCTCCATTGATCTATTGATTAAGGTCACTACTAAAATTATCATGTTTTACATACTTAAATGCAAATCAGTAAATCAAACCACCATCCTGCCACCCTCCTGTTCAATCATGATCTATTGATCTATTGATCTATTGATCTACTGGATCTATTGAATAAGGTCAGTTTTTCTAAATTGTAACGCTTAAATCAGTAAACAAAATTTGCCATTCACCTCCGCCCTCCCGTCCAAATCATGATCTATTGATTTGTTGACTATTGACTATTGATCTATTGATGGTCAATTTTACTGTACTGTAACGTGTTTACATAGCCTCAACAAATCAGTAAATCAGCAAACATACATTGGCACATGCCTCCCTCCTGTTCATCCTGGAGCCCAGCCGATCCATTGACTATTGATTCAGTCACATTTCTGATAAGGTCATTTTTGCAGCAAACCAATTACAAAACAAATTCCCATACACGATCAGCGAATATATGCTGAACGTAAACACCACACACGTTACTTAGCATCACCTGAACTAAGAAAATACTGATAAACTGACACACCTTAAAATGAACAAGCAGTCAACATAACAGTGTCTTCACTTAACAACAGTAACTAATACATCTAAAAACGTGGGTTCTGTCACACTTTTTTTTTCAAGCATATCTTCTAACATATCAATTAGCAACAAATGACATACACACGCATTATTAGTTGACAGCCAGATTATTACAGACATGAAGACACACAGTTATTACACACATCGCCACACAACGCAAATTTTTACGTTTTATATATTAAAAGTATAATATGTTTATAAAATAAAAATTAAGAAAGAAAATAAAATAAAAATAGAAATAAAATTAAAAATAAAAAATTTGTATCAGTTTATATTAAACAGTATAACAAAATAAAGTTAGAAAATTAAAATTAAAAATTGTGGCTCAGTGGCTCAAATAAAAGGATTAACACAAAGCATATTTCATGGCAAGGACTACTAAAAAGTTAGAAAAATAATTATTTAAATAAAAAAAAAAAATATTTAATAAAAGTAACAAATAAAAAAATAACAAATAAAAAAAAAATAGTTCGAAAATAAATTTAAAAATAAAAATAAAAATGAGATCAAAAAGAAAAAATAATGATAGCAGGTTAATGAAACAGACGAGTAATAGTAAACAGTAGTATATGCATGTACTACTAGGAAAAAAATTGTATTAGTTTACGTTTATAAAGAAAATGAGATTTGAAAAGCTGATAGTTACATTCTCAACATTTAGAAAACGGTTTACAAGATACCATCGATATGTACATGTTAGCGATAAATCAAGCTATGCGGAACAGTAAATGAACCAAGAATGACACACATTGAATACACATTACCACACACACACAATACAGCCACACACACACACACACACACAATACACATTAGCCATTACCACACACACACACAATAAAATTGCGTTAAAATTAAAATAAAAAATAAAGCAAATAAAACAAAATAATAGTTTAAATGTGTTTTAATAAAAATTAAAATTCAAAAACTGTACTGGTAATAAAAATTAAACAGATGGTCAAAAATAGTTAGAAAATTGAAAAATCAAAAAATTAAAGAATTAAAAATAAAATGTGGTTCAACACAGTATAATGCAAATGTGTCCAATAAAAAATACAGTATAGTTCTAAATAAAAATAGGCAAATTTAGGTCAAAACAGGCCAACAAATAAAATAAAGTTAGAAAAATAATTCTGTAACAAAATAGTGGCTCAAAATAATAAAATTGAACACAAAGTATAATGTAAATAAAACTTATAAATAGTAAACAGTATTGTGTTCAACTTAGGAAAAAAATTATATAATGTTTATAAAGAAATGATTTGAAAATATAATGCTAATGCCAACATTTAGAAAACGGTTTATCTGAAGATGTAATTGACGATGTACATAACAGGTGATCGTGAACACAGTGCAATGAACTAAGAACAAAATGACAGTTATTACACATACATACATTACTGGTTGTTGGCAATGGCTGACTGGTTCATAGAGTGTTAATGCCATTGATACAAAAAGCAATTAAGAAGAACGTGGTTATATCGTGGCCAACACAGCCCCAGCACGAAGCACGATCAAACTGCTAACATAACAAAACACAACATACAAACGTAATCGATACTTTTCAAGACAAATCTTTAACATATCAATGTTACTATTAACATTAAAACATTTAACAAAGATTATTCACTGACATCTTCTGTCGTGTACACTCGTTCGAGTTTATCATTTGACATATGAATAAACGTAATATTAGCAAAGCCCAGGGCAACCTGTCACACGGTCAAAAATTTAACCAGCCACGTTTCTAACAACACGTCGCTAATAGCTACAAAAATTTCAAGAGAGTTTCCACATCAGTGGGTTTAAGATAATCGCATCTAATGAATAAACAGATAATCAAAGAGCAATCTAGCAACAACATACCTTTCTGCAGAAAACTCCAGATGCGTTCCTGCGTGGAATTCTGCGATCATCTCGAAGGCGTAAGCTGGCTTCACTCCGAAGGAGGTACCCTCAGCCCTTCGGGCTGAGTAGCCTAGCCCGCTTATTGGCCCCTTCAAGTGATCCCCTCGCAGTGATTCACACCTTTCATACGCGCATCCTCAGGTTTTCCCCCGAAGGTAATGTGTTGCTTTAGATACTCTTGGTTAATGAAAACTGTTTATTCGTAAGTTAGGTACGTTATGTTAAATATTACTATGACAATGTGGAAATAACACTGATTTGTTAGAGAAATGATGAGTTTTTGTAAGATATTACTGTGTTAACTGACGATGATGTGTTAGAAACGTGAGCCTAGGTTAAGTTTTTGTTGAGTAATGTTAGGTTTGCCCTAGACTTTTGCTAATGTCTACGTTTATTCATATGTCAAATGATGTTATACTCGAAACGAGTGACACTTTGATGAAGATAGTGTCAATTAAGGATAAATCTTTGTTAAATGTTACTATGTTAATGTAAAATTAACATTGATATGTTAAAGACATGCTTGAAAAATTGTAAATAGGTTACGTTTTTGTATGTTGTGTTAGTTACTTTACTGTTGTCAAGTGTGGAACTTTGTTAATGTTAGCAGTTTATTCGTGCTTAAGGTGCTTTAGGTTTGTCGTTGTACATTATATTTTTAGTTCAGGTGATGCTATGTTAGCTTTATTAATGTGAAAACTTTGTTACGTTAGCATATATTCCTATGTGTGTGTGTGTGTGTGTGTGTGTGTGTGTGTGTGTGTGTGTGTGTGTGTGTATGTGTGTGTGTATGTGTGTGTGTGTCATTTATTCTTAGTTCATTACACTACTGTTCACATAACTGATTCTGTTCTAACATGTACATATCGTCAATTGCATTGCATCTTGCAAAGATAAACCGTTTTTCTAAATGTTGAAGACTAACATTTATATTTTCAAATCTCATTTTCTTTTTATAAACGTTAACTAATATAATTTTTTTTTTCCTAAGTTGAAACATGCATATACTGTTTACTATTTTTTTTTTATAAGTTTTTATTTACATTTATACTTTGTGTTTAATTTTATTATTTTAATTTTTATTTTTTATTTTTTATTTTTAAATTTATTTTTCTAACTTTATTTTTTTTTATTTTTTTTTTTTTATTTGTTATTTTTTATTTGTTATTTTTTCATTTTTATTTTTTTTTTTTTTTATTTAAATTTATTTTTCTAACTTTATTTTTTTTTTTGATGTTTTATTTTTTGCATTTATACTTTGTTTAATTTTTTATTTTAATTTTTTTATTTTTTTATTTTTTTAATTTTTTAATTTTCTAACTTTATTTTACATTTATACTTTGTTTAATTTTTTTATTTTAATTTTTTATTTTTTTTTTTTTTTTTTTTTTTAATTTTAATTTTTTTTTTTAAATTTTTATTTGTTTTATTTATTTTTGTTTATTTTTTTTAATTTTTTTTTTTTATTTTAATTTTTTAACTTTTTAATTTTGTGTGTGTGTGTGTGTGTGTGTGTGTGTGTGTGTGTGTGTGTGTGTGTGTGTGTGTGTGTGTGTGTGTGTGTGTGTGAGTGTGTCATTTATTCTTAGTTCATTACACTACTGTTCACATAACTGATTCTGTTCTAACATGTACATATCGTCAATTGCATTGCATCTTGCAAAGATAAACCGTTTTTCTAAATGTTGAAGACTAACATTTATATTTTCAAATCTCATTTTCTTTTTATAAACGTAAACTAATATAATTTTTTTTTCCTAAGTTGAAACATGCATATACTGTTTACTATTTTTTTATAAGTTTTTATTTTACATTTATACTTTGTGTTTAATTTTATTATTTTAATTTTTATTTTTTATTTTTTTATTTTTAAATTTATTTTTCTAACTTTATTTTTTTATTTTTTATTTTTTTATTTGTTATTTTTTTATTTGTTATTTTTTCATTTTTTATATTTTTATTTTTTATTTTTTATTTTTAAATTTATTTTTCTAACTTTATTTTTTGTAAGTTTTATTTTGCATTTATACTTTGTGTTTAATTTTTTTTATTTTAATTTTTAATTTTTTAATTTTTTTAATTTTTTAATTTTCTAACTTTATTTTACATTTATACTTTGTTTAATTTTTTTATTTTAATTTTTTTATTTTTTTTTTTTTTTTTTTTTTTTTTTTTTTTTTTTTTTTTTTTTTTTTTATTTTTTATTTTTATTTCTTTAAAACTTTTTGTTTTTACTAAAACATTTTATACTTTTCATGTTTATAACGTAAAAATTTACGTTTTGTGTGTGTGTGTGTGTGTGTGTGTGTGTGTGTGTGTGTGTGTGTGTGTGTGTGTGTGTGTGTGTGTGTGTGTCATTTATTCTTAGTTGATATGTTAGAGATATGCTTGAAAAAAAAAGTGTGACTAGGTTACGTTTTGGATGTAATGTTAGTTACTTACTGTTGTTAAGTGAGGAACTTTGTTAATGTTGACTGCTTATTCATGTTTAAGGTGTGTCAGGTTTGTCGCTGTACATTATTTTCTTAGTTCAGATGATGCTAAGTAATCTTTATTAATGTGAAAACTTTGTTACGTTAGCATATATTCGCTGATCAGTGTATAAAGAATTTGTTTTTATGTTAGTTTTATACAAAATGATACTCGAAATGTGACTTGAATCAATAGATCAATAGATCAATAGATCAAGGATGAACAGGAGGGTGGCGGGATGGTAGTATGATTTACTGATTTACTGATTTAGGGTATGTAAAACGTTACAATTTTAGTAAAAAATTGACTTAATCAATAGATCAATAGATCAATAGATCATGATTGGACAGGAGGGCAGGTTGGATGGGCTTGATTACTGATTTACTGATTTAGGGTATGTAAAACGTTACAATTTTAGTAAAAATTTGACTTAAATCAATAGATCAATAGATCAATAGATCAATAGATCAATAGATCAATAGATCATGATTGGACAGGAGGGTAGGTTGGGTGGCTTGATTTACTGATTTACTGATTTAGGGTATGTAAAACCTGACAATTTTAGTAAAAAATTTGACCTTAATCAATAGATCAATAGATCAATAGATCAATAGATCATGATTGGACAGGAGGGTGGGTGGATGGTGGTTTGATTTACTGATTTACTGATTTAGGGTATGTAAAACATGACAATTTTAGTAAAAAATTTGACCTTAATCAATAGATCAATAGATCAATAGATCAATAGATCAATAGATCAATAGATCACAACTGGTCAGGAGGGTGGATGGATGGTGGTTTGATTTACTGATTTACTGATTTAGGGTATGTAAAACATGACAATTTTAGTAAAAAATTTGACTTGAATCAATATATTTATTTATTTATTTATTTATTTATTTATTTTTTATTTTTATTTATTTCTTGATGGTTCTGAAACCATTATTTTCGAAATCTACAGACTCGATAACCTATATAAAGACACCAACATTGTTGTTATACGAATGTTTATTAACTCGGCACCGCACCGGCTCCAGCACCGGTGCCACTATCAACTCTGAACCTCAGACTCCTCATTCCTCATTCTTCATTCTTCTTCCTTCTTCCTTCCTCCTCCTTCTTCCTTCCTCATTCTTCCTTTCTTCTTCTTCCTTTTCTTCTTTTCTTCCTCTGTTTTGCATTCCATGCATTTCTTCTTCTTCTTTTTTTTCAAACTGAGACCCCCCTCCGGGGGGGGGGCCTGGACCCGAATCCGTCTCCAACTCCGTTCCGTCTCCGGGACTCCGACTCCTTCTACCCTGTCTCCAAGTCTCAGTCTTCTACATCAATTTTAATTTTTTAGTAAGGCTGTCCTCTCTTCGCGGGGGGACGCAGAGGAACGTAATCTCGTCTCCGACGAGATTACGTCATCATATAACTCACATCCAAATTTCACTCCGATACGTTAAGCCTAACATGGTTTTCAGAACGAATTTGACCTTGGCGCTAAGGGGGCAGCACCCCCTTAGGGGTGACCTACGGTCACCAAAACTCACCTGTGATCAGTTTATCACACACAATGACCACATACCAAGTTTGAAGGAGATATCTCTATTCCTTCATATCGAAAAGGGTGGGTTCGCCCAGGTGGGTGCAATACTACAGCGATTAATCGAATGTTAATTATTGTAATTATTTTCTTTCGAATATATTTTTCATTGTAAAATGCCAACCAGAGCACGTAGAAAGACGATTTAAAGATCGATTTAGGGGTAATCGATCACGATAAATCGATTGGAATCATCAAAAATGATCTATCGATCATTTAAAACCTTCTAGGAACCAAAAAGCCCCCTTTGGGGGGCTAAACCTCCAAAAACGGTCTTCCAGACCTTAAATTCGGTCTCACCGACCTTGAAAACCTTAACCTTGACACGTCAAGCTTGAAAAACCAATGTTGCAAAATGTTGCTTTGCAACATTTGCAACATCCGGTTGCAACTTCCGGATGTGACCTTGGCTGCTAGTTGTGCACTGTATACTACTTATATATATATATATATATATATATATATATATATATATATATATATATATATATATATATATATATATATATATATATATATATATATATATATATATATATATATATATATATATATATATATATATATATATATATATATATATATATATATATATATATATATATATAAGTATATGTATATATATATGTATATATATATATATATATATATATATATATATATATATATATATATATATATATATATATATATATATATATATATATATATATATATATATATATATATATATATATATATATATATATATATATATATATCTTATCAGTTATGTGTGATCGAGTATTATCCATATCGATTGCATGGATTCGAACACATTTGATAAAAATCAAAATAAAACTGTATTGTAATAAAAGAGCTTCACACCTATAAAAAAATATTAAAAAAACAAGTCCTAATTATTTATTTAAATCTATGTAACCTAACGTAACTTAACCTTACTTAACCTAACCAAACTTATATATATATATATATATATATATATATATATATATATATTATATATATATATATATATATATATATATATATATATATATATATATATATATATATATATATATATATATATATATATATATATATATATATATATATAGGACCTTTAAATAATATATGGTACTCAAAATATTTTATTATTGGAAAGGTTTGTAATAATTTTTTATTTGCAAAATTAAAATTAAAAATTCGATTTGCTATAAAAAGAACTTACTTTTTTTATTTTTTTGTGCTTCAAATTGATTTATTTTCCAATTCATTTTATTTAATTTTTTAGTTTATTTCAACGTAAATATTTATTATTTGTGTATATATATATATATATATATATATTAGCATAAGTACAATGAAAACGCGAAAGCGTTTCACGATAAACGCGAAAACGGTTAAACACCCAAATTGAAACTGAACGAAGTACACG